>PISW01011435.1:0-40590 GCA_004023785.1 Mungos mungo
TGTGAAATTAGGTGATTAACTAGTTGGTACTTAACCTATTAATTTCTGTATAAGTCTAATTGCATGAAATAGAAGTGGGGGGTTTGATTTTTTACCTTGCTTTTCTGTTTGGAGTGTCATTGTAACTACTGTATTGTAAATGATGGAAAATAATTGCATATGTTAAAAAAATAAATTGTGTTATATTAAAAAAATAAAATAAAATATATCGTTCCATTATATCCTGGCCTACCAGTCCCCTGCTGAAAAATCTGCTGATATTTTTATGGAGGTTCCCTTCCTTGTATGTGATGTCTTTTTTCTCTTATTTCAAAATTTTAGTTTTGTGTTTTCACATTTTTTATTATATTGTGTTTCAGTGAGTCTTCTTTGGCTTAAATCTGCTTGGGAATCTTTGAGTTTCCGATCTTTGGATGTTAATATTTCTACACCAATTTGGGAGTTTTTAATCACATTCTTTAAAGAGATTTTCTCTTTTCCCTCTGAGATTACAATAATTTCATATTGTGTACTATGATAGTTTCCTATTCTGTAGAGACTTTTCTCTTTGTCCTCTTTCCTTCCTTCCTTCTTTCCTTCCTTCCTTCCTTCCTTCTTTCCTTTCTTTTTTCTTTCTTTCTTTCTTTCTTTCTTTCTTTCTTTCTTTCTTTCCTTCTTTCTTTCTTTCCTTTCTGAATGATTAATTTCAAATGACTTGTTTTCAAGTTTAATAATTTATTCTTCTTAATCAAGTCTCTTTTAAATTTTATTTTTTCTTTAATTTTTCTTTAAAAATTTTTTAATGTTTTTAATTTATTTTTGAGAGACAGAGAGAGAGCAGGAGAGCGTCAGAGAGATAGAGAGGGAGACACAGAATCCAAAGCAGGCTCTAGGCTCTGAGCTAGCTGTCAGCACAGAGCCCAATGTGGGGCTCTAACCCATGAACCGTGAGATCATGACCTGAGCCAAAGACAGAAGCTGGACGCTTAACCGACTAAGCCACCCAGGCGCCCCTATTTTTATTTTAGTGTGAGAACACTTAAGCAAGTGAAAGGGAAAGAGGGAGAGGGAGAGAGAGTCTTATGCAGGCTCCATGCTCAGTGCAGAACCTGACAAGGTGCTCAGTTTCATGACCCTGGGATCATAACTTGAGCTGAAATCAGTTGTTGGAAGCTCAACTGATTGAACCACTCAGATGGCCTTCAATTAAGTCTCTTTCTGAAGCAGGCTATTCAATTTTCCAGTCAATCATTGTGCTTTTCAGTTAGGGAATTTCTTTTTTGTTTTTCTTTATGGTTTCTTTTTCATTGTTAAACATCTTATTATATTCATGTATTGTTTTCCTAATTTCTTTTAGTTGTCTACCTGGGTTTTCTTTCAGTTCACGGAACTTATTTAAAAAATTATTCTCAATTCTTTATCAACCAGTTCATAGGTCTCTCTTTCTTTAGGATGGGCTATTGAAGATTTATTATATTCCAATGGTGGTGTGATGTTTCCCATTGTTTTATGATCCTTGCATTTTTGTGCTGGTATCTGCACATTTTTGAAAGTGGTCATTTGTTCTATTATTTACTCATAAAGAGAAAGATCTTTACCAATCACCTTAATCTGGTGTTCTAGCGAAGCTAGCTTTTAAGTATACATTTATCTTCACTCACTTTGCCAACTTTCTATATCCTTCCACTCTGGTAACTGTCAGTGTCTGTATTAATAGGTCTGATTCTGATTTTTGTTTGTTTATTAATTGATTTTTAGTCTTCACCCACAAATGAGTGAAATCATATAATATTAGTCTTTCTCACTCTGACTTTTTAACTTAGCTTAATAACTTCCAAGTCTACTCATGCTGCTGCAAAGGACCCAATTGCATCCTTTTATGGCTGCATTACACACACACACACACACACACACACACACACACACACAAATCACCCTTATCCATTTCGTTATCTGTGGACACTTAGTTTGGTTCTGTATCTTGGCTATTGGAAATAATGCTGCAGGAAGCACGCTGTTTTCCATAGTAGCTGTACCAAATTGCATGCTGTACCAAAAAGCATTGCTTTTACTCCACATCTCTACCAACACTTGTTATTTCTCTCTCTTTAATACTAGTCATTTTGATTGGCTTGGGGATGATTTGCATTTCCTTGAGGATTAGTGATATAAAGCATCTTTTCATGTATCTGTTGTTTGTCTGTATGTCATCTTTGGGAAAATGTCTATTCAAGTTCTCTGCTCATTTTTTAACCAGAATATTGTTTTGTGTGTGTTGAGTTGTATAAGTGCTTTATATTTTGGATTTTAGCCCCTTTGAGAGATATTATTAACAAATATCTTCTATTCAGTAGATTTTTGTTCTGTTTTGTTGGTTTCTCTTGCAGTGCAAATGCTGTTTATTTTTATGTAGTTCTGATAGTTTATTTTTGCTTTTATTCTGTTTGCCTTAGAAGACATATTGAGAAAAATGTTGTTATGGCTGGTGTCAGAGAAATTACTGCCTGTTGTTTCTTTTAGGATTTTTATGATTTTGGGTCTCACATTTAATTCGGTCAGGTATCAAATATATAATCCATTTTGAATATTTTTTTGTGTGTACACTGTTGGAAAAGTCATCCAGTTTCATTATTTTACATGTAGCTTTCTAGTTTTCCCAGCACCAATTATTGAAGAGTCTGTTTTTTTTCTGACTGTATATTCTTGCCTCCTTTGGTTATAGAATAATTAACCATTTGACTGTGGGCTTATTTCTGGGTTGTCTATTCTGTGCCATTGATTTATGGGTCTATTTTTGTGTAGCACTATACTGTATTGATTACTGTATATTTGTAGTATATCCTTAATTGTGGAATTGTGATATCCAAGCTTTGTTTTTCATCAAGATTGTTTTGACTATTCATGGCGGTTGTTGTTTTCATACAAAATTTAGTGTTATTTGTTCTAGTTTGTGAAAAATATTGGTGTAGAGAGTGCATAGAATCTTCATATTGCTGTAGGCGATATGGACATTTAAACAGTATTAATTCTTCCAGTCTGTGAACATGGACTTCTTTTCCACCTATTTGTGTCATATTTGATTTCTTTCATCAGTGTTTTAGTTTTCAGAGTACAGGTGTCTCACTCTCTTGGTTAAGTTTATTTTAGGTATGCTATTTTTTTGGTGCAGTTGTAAATGTTGTTTTCTTCATTTCTCTTTCTGCTACTTTGTTATTGGTGTATAGAACCATTACCACTTTCTGGGTTTTAATAGTGTATTTTGCAATTTTAATGAATTCATTTGTTGTTTCTATTAGATTTTTGGTGGATTTTTAAAGATTTTCTAAGCATAATATATGTCCTCTGCAAATAGTGGCAGTTTAATATTTTTTACTGATGTGGATGCTTCTAATTTCTTTTTCTTATTTCATACTGTGGCTAAAATTTCTAGTACTATGTTTAATAAAAGTCATGCTTCACTTTTTATTACCTTATTTTTAAATTTTATTTATTTATCTTGACTGGGAGAGAGAGATCAGGGTAAGGATAGAGAAAGAAGGAGAGAGAGCATGCTCTGTGCTGTCAGTATGAGGCTCAGTTCTATGAACCATGACATGAACCAAGATCAAGAGTCAGACATTTAACTGACTGAGACACCCAGGCATCCCTCTTTTTATTACGTAATTATCCCTGAGTGTGACTGTTATGGTGATCCCCTCAGTTTATTTTATCTTTAATTTAATTTTATTTAGTTTTTGTTTCAAGCTTTTATTTAAATGCTAGTCCTATTGGTTTTTAGGAGTAGAATTTAGTGATTCATCACTTGTATATAGCACCCAGTGCTCATCACAATAATTGCCCTCCTTAATACCCATCACCTATTTAGCCCATCCCCCACTCACCTCTCCTCAGGCAACCTTCAGTTTGTACTCTATAGTTATGGAAACCAACTTGGCAATAAACTATTTAAAATAAAATAAAACATCAAATGCTTCCATTGCAAAAGAAGTAACAGCTCAAGAAACTTACAAGAATGTAAGCTTCCACTTAAATGAACTAGAGAAAAATAGAAGAAAATAAACTCAAAGACAGAGGAAGAAAGGAAATAATATAGATAGAGCAAAAATAAATGAAGTTAAGTGCTTGTATGTTTTCCATTTACATGATATTCTCAAAAGACAAAAGCATCATGATTAATAGATAAGTGGTTGCCAGGGGTTAGAAATGGGAGGATAGAACTACAAAGGAATAGTGCAAGGGGGTTTTGGAGGACAATGGATCACTTCTGTATCCACACTGAGATGGTGGTTACATGAATCTATACACGTATTAAATTCCATAGGAATGTATGCCAAACAAATCAGTTTTACTATGTGTTCATTTTTAAAATAAATGTAAAAATAATATTACCTTAAAAAAAGAGTCTTTTATGGTTTGCCTCCTTCTCTCTCTTTCCCTCCCCTTCCCTTATGCTCATCTGTTTTGTTTCTTAAATTATACATATGAATGAAATCATATGGTATTCTTCTTTCTTTTGACTTATTTTGCTTAGCATAATATACTCTAGCTCTATTCACACTGTTGCAAATGGCAAGATTTAATTCTTTTTATGACAGAGAATTTTTCAACACACACACACACATAAATACACACATCTATATACACCTTCTTTATCCATTCATCAGTTGAAGGACATTTAGGCCCTTTCAAAATTTGGCTATTGTTGATGAGGCTGCCATAAACATTGGGGTGCAAGTGTTCCTTCAAATCAATATTTTTGTGCCCTTTTGATAAACACCTGGTAGTGCAATAGCTGGGTTCTAAGGCAGTTCTTTTTTTAACCTTTTGAGGAAGCTCCATACTGTTCTCTAGAGTGGATGCACCAGTTTGCATTCCTACCAACAGTGTAAGAAGGTTCTCCTTTCTCTGTGTCCTTATCAACATCTGTTGTTTTTCTGTGTTGTTAATATTAGCCATTCTGACAGGAGTGATGTGATACCGTAGTTTCAATTTGTATTTTCCTGAGGATGGGTGATGTTGAGCATCTTTTCATGTATCTGTTAGGCATGCTTCTCTGG
Source organism: Mungos mungo (assembly GCA_004023785.1). NCBI lineage: Eukaryota > Metazoa > Chordata > Mammalia > Carnivora > Herpestidae > Mungos > Mungos mungo. Next base: position 5,037 of record PISW01011435.1, read on the forward strand.
AAAAATATCTATTTATTGTCTTCTGCCCATTTCCGCACTGGATTATTTGGTTTTGGGGTGTTGAGTTTTATAAGTTTATTATAAATTTTGGATAATAACCATTATCAGATATAATAGTAATAATTATCTTTTCCCACTCTTTAGATTGCCTTTTAGTTTGGTTGATTTTTTTCCCTTACTTTGTGGACACATTTTATTTTGATAAAGTCCCAATAGTTTGTTTTTGCTTTAGTTTACCTTGCCTCCAGAGATGTGGCTAGTAGGAAGTTGCTCTGGCCAAAGTCAGAGAGGTTTGCTGCCTGAGTTCTCTAGGGTTTTGACAGTTTCCTGTCTCACATTTAGAACTTTCATCCATTTTGAACTTACTTATGTGTATGGGGTAAAAAAGTGGTCCAGTTTCATTCTTCTGCATGATCCCCTTAGTTTAGACAATGCTGCACTCTTAGGTCTACCACCTCCTCCTGAGGATCTTTCTAAGCCTTAGCTCCATTTATCCTCTGATTGCTCTTTGCTTTTTGTCTATCAGACTTGTGGACAGATATTCACAGTAATGAGGGAAAAACCCTCTTCTTAACAGGCAAGATATTTTCTGATATTTTTGACTTGTTGCCTCTATCAGTGACCTGAATTTTTCTCTTCTTTGTCTCAGGACCTTTTGTCTCATCCTCAGTTTTCAGCACAAATTCTGATGAGTCTCAGTAACTTTTCTCCTCTATTAGATGTAATTTGTATTTGTGGGTTTTCCTTTTCTTCTGATTATAATGAAAGTGTCATTTGTACCTTTATTTTCTTATTTATTTTCCTGGATGTTTGGTATAAAATTAAAAATTAGGGGCACATGGGTGACTCAGTCGGTTGAACGTCTGGCTTCTGCTCAGGTCATGATCTCGCAGTTTGTGGGTTCGAGCCCCGTGTCAGGCTCTGTGCTGACAGCTAGCTCAGAGCCTGGACCTTGTTTCCAGATTCTATGTCTCCCTCTCTCTTTGACCCTCCCCTGCTCACATTGCCTCTCTCCCTCTCTCAAAAATAAATGAAAACATTAAAAAATTAAAAAATAAAAATAAAAATAAAAAGTAGAAAGAATGGGGGTGCCTGCGTGGCTCAGTTGGGTAAGCATCTGACTTCGGCTCAGGTCATGATCTCACAGATCATAAGTTTGAGCCCCGCATTAGGCTCAGAGCCTGGAGATTGCTTAAAAATCTGTGTGTCCTTCTCTCTCTCTCTCTTTCTTTCTTTCTCTTTGCCTCTCTGCCTCTGTCTCTTTCTCAAAAATAATCTTAAGAAAAAAGTAGAAAGAATAAGGGCTCTTGGGTGGCTCAGTTGTTATGCATCTGACTTTGGCTGAGGTCATAATCTCATGGTTTGTGAGTTTCAGCCCCACGTCTGATTTTGTGCTGACAGCTCAGAGCCTGGAGCCTGCTTTGGATTCTGTGTCTCCCTCTCTCTCTGCCCCTCCCCATTCATACTCTCTCTCTCTCTCAAAAATAAATAAACATTAAAAAATTTTTAAAGAAAACAGGAAGAAAGAATAAGATCAGAAAATTAACTAAAGGCGTATATCAGCAGCCATAATTTCCTTATTTATATTATATTCTATTATTATATTTATAGTAAAGAAAACTTACTCTGTTTTTTTCTGTGAAGGAGGAGCTGATTGAAATTAAAACACATAAGGTTTTCTGATGGGACATTCTTGCAGAGTTCCAGGTGGTAGATAATGGGAATGGTGAATGGGAGAGAGAAGTAGTGAAAATAACAAGGAAATATTGACACATATACACACACATACACCTATATATACATATACAATACATCTGTATTGACATACACATATAGGTGCATGTGCATGTATGTCAATATAAGGAGTTATTTTTCTCAGTACAGGATGAGTTAACATTTATATCTCTCAATTTGCCTATGAGTTCTCTTTTCCACTATTCTGTTATTAGCAAACTAATAACTAATATCATAAGCCACGAAAAAATACTTGTAGGATCAAAGGGTTTTCCCCCCTCTTTCCTCTAAATATTTCTATCCTAAATAAAAACCTTTTTATTAATAGTTCTTTAATCACAGAGGGATTTTGTACTATTTATTGGTGCTTTTCCTTAGGAAAGAAATCTTATGTTATAGAACTTCTAAACTCAGATAAATTTTTATACTACTGGAGTGCCTGGGTGGCTCATTTGGTTGAGTGTCCGACTTCAGCTCAGGTCATGATCTCATGTTTCAAGGGTTTGAGCCCCGCATCAGGCTCTGTGCTGTCAGCCTGTCTTCTGATTTGGTGTCTCCCTCTCTCTCTGACCCTCTCCTGCTCACATTGTCTCTCTCTTTCTCTCTCTCTCTCTCAAAAATAAATAAAATATTAAAAAATAAATTTAAAAATTTTATAAGGTAGTATTCCATGAACACTATATATAATGCACATTTTATTATATATTATATAAATGTATGTATTTGTATAATAAATATATGTACTTATATTTTATATTTATATAAACATATTTATTATATATTTTAATTATGTCATATAAATATGATAAACATTTACTTATAGTTATATTATTTATATTATAAAATGATATAGCATATAAGATAGTATACATCAAACTATATAATATGTAATTTATAATAAATAAATATATATTTTTATTAAATTATGTAGTATACATATGCAATAACATACTCTATATGTCATATGGTTATGAAAATATAAATATACAAATTTCAGCAGTATCATAAATCACAAGGAATCATAATTTGAGTAAGAGTTCCTTATAGGTTTAACATTTTATCATTTCATCCTGACTAATAATGATAATATACAAAAACATTTTTTTCTTTTTTTCTCTAGAGCCCCAAAGACAGCATAGGTTTACTTTGTGCTCCATGCTTTCTTCCTTTGACGGAAACCTACAGTTTTGATATTAATGATGGCTTGCATCAAGTGTTTTGCCCCTGAAGTCCATTGACCAGGTTTGGCTAAGCATGTGTAAGTGTTCCATTTCATCTATTTTCTCTCACATATTTTCACTTGGATTGTAAAGTAATTTTATGTACACAATTATAGATATGAAGTACTATATATGTTTCATTTTACACATTTTGCGGTTTTCATTTGACATTTAGCACTATTACTTTAATAGTAGTTTCTGAATATTGGCCAAGTATTTGATTATATCTTGAAATAATATATTTACATAAAAACAAAATAGATCAGAAGGAAAAAAACCAAAACAAGTCAGTCATTTTCCAGCATAAATAATTTTTATATTCAAATATATCAATTAAAATAAACAAACTGTACAAGTAGTTTTAAAAATTTAATAAATGCAAATAACAACTTTAACTCAAAAGTAAGTATTAAAACAATTATTTTACTAGTTACATCGGGGCTAAAAATACTAAGATGTAATTTGTTCATTATAAGTTGACATGAGTAACTTTCAAAAACATCACAGAGGGCATTTATTATACTACATACATAAGATTGGCAGGCTATATTAATTTTCATATATTTTGGAAAATAATTCTATTTGGGAAACCTGTAAAGTAAATAAGTCAAAGTGTAAGTAAATGTATGTAATATTTTTGCAATCTCTTAACTATATTAATAAACTCTAACCAGTTCAATAATATGCAACAAAACAATTGCTAAGCAACATTAGCCACATGACAAAATGGTATGCAGTGCTTGAAATTAAGAGAATTTTTTCATTATTATATATTTTTAATTTTTTGTCACAGGATAATTTAAAAAGCAAGATTTGGTGTAAATAGTAATTATCTACAGTATATAGTAATGTTTCTATAGAAACAGAAAAAATAAAAAATAAAAAAATATTTATTTTAAGAAATTATGATAGTTTAATTTGATGGTGATCAAATTAATATTTATACCAATTACAAATAATAAATATGGAATTTTTTAAAGCACAGATGACAAACGAAGAATGTGGAGATTAAATTATGTCTTTTAGCATTACCAAGTTGTTTCTCCTAATATATTCAGTAGTTAACAATGATCATATTTGAATGAAGATACTACAAATAAGTGTTATTTTAAAAGTTTATATGTGATATTATTTTTCAAATATTATATACTAAAATGTAATGTGTTAAAAGTAAACTTTTTTTAACAAAAAAGCTAAATGATAGTTGACTTTAGGCAGCATTAAAATATCAAAAATTAAAATTCAACATTTGGCTGGTATAAGGAGGTTCCTTGAAAAACTATCAATAGAACTCCCCTATGACCCAGCAAAAGCACTGCTAGGGATTTACCCAAGGGATACAGAAGTGCTGATGCATAGGGGCACATGTGCCCCAATGTTCATAGTAGCACTGTCAACAATAGCCAAATCATGGAAAGAGCCTTAATATCCATCAACTGATGAATGGATCAAGAAGATGTGGTATATCTCTTCAGTGGAATACTACATGGCAATGAGAAAGAATGAAATCTGGCCATTTGAAGCAAAGTGGATGGATCTCAAGGGTGTCATGCTGAGCGAAATAAGTCAGGCAGAGAAGGATAGATACCATATGTTTTCATTCATAGGTCTAACGGAGAAACCTAACAGGGGTTCATGGAAAAGGGAAAACGGGGGAAAAGAGTTAGGGAGATGGAGGGAGGCAAAGCATAGGAGACTCTTGAATATTGAAAACAAACAGAGGGTTGAAGAGGGAGGGAGAAGGGGAAGGCGGGTGATGGTCATGGAGGAGGGCACTTGTGGGGAAGAGCACTGGGTGTTATATGGAAACCAACTTGGCAATAAACTATTTTTTTTTTAAAGTAAATATTTGGTTTGTGTTTGGTAAGCTCTTCATCTCTCCTTCTATTTTGAATGATTCTCGTGATCTGTAATTTTCTCATTATATTCATGGGCTGACTGATTTCCTAAGCCTATTCTAGTGTTGCATAATTCTTTCTTTTGTTCAACTTATTTTCCATTTTGTATTCTATATCACTAATTCTTCTAGACTGTTGTTCATTGTGCCGAACTTATTTCCAATTTTGTTTTTGGCATTTTTCGTGTCTGATTGATATTTTGAAAAATGTTTTTTAATGTTTATTTTTGAGAGAGAGAGAGATAGCTTGGAAGCGGGGGAGGGTCAGAGAGAGGGAGACACAGAATCTGAAGCAGGCTCCAGGCTCTGAGCTATCAGCACGGGCTTTGAGATCATCACCTGAGCTGAATTTGGACATTTAACCGACTGAGCCACCCAGGCGTCCCTGAGTGATATATTTTTAACTCTTTTCTCTTTGTGGTAGGGTCTCCCTGATGCCTTCTATTCTCTTCTCAAGTGCAGTGAGTATCTTTACAATTGTTGACTTAACCTGTCTATCAGGCACCTGTTTTGCTTAGATCTCTGGCCATGGCCTTACCTTGTTCTTTCATTTGGGATAAATTCTTCCATCTTGACATTTTATTTAAGTCTTTTCCTCCTTTGTGTTAGAAAAGTCAGTTATGGGGGCCGCTGGGTGGCTCAGTTAGTCAATACTTGGTTTTGGTTCAGGTCATAGTCTCATGATTTGTGGTATTGAGTCCCACATCAGGGTCCACACTGACAGAACAGATCCTGCTTGGGATTCTTCTCCACCCTCTCTCTACCCTTCCTTGCTTGCACTTTCTATCTTTATCAAAAATAAATATAAATAAACTTTAAAAATGTATTAAAAAGAATAAAAAGGAAAAGCCAGTATGTCTTCTGCTCCTGAAACAATATCTTTATGAAGAAGAGTTTATGTAATGTCGAAGGCGTGGTGTTTCAGGGAGTGTCTCCAGTGTGTGCTGCATGCACTATTCTGTTGTACTTTGGCTGCTCTATCTTTCAAACCAGTCATCTGCAAAACTCTCCTTGCTTGCTGTGGCTACTTTTTGTCCCCTGGCCTAAATGTGGTGAGGTTTAACTAGCTGTACCCTCGTCTTCTTGTGAAATGAGACCTGGCACTACTCCCACGAGAACCAAAGTCCTGCAAACTCTGTTCAGGAGATGTGGTATGGGCAGGTATTTGTGCTGGTCTTCTAGTGGAGGGGCCCCCTGCTGTAGGCCTCAGGCAAGCTTCCCTGAGAGGGCACTCCTGTCAGAACACAAAGGTGTGGGTCATGGTATAAGCAAGTTGTGCATCCACTGCTTCACCCAGGTGGTTCTGTGTTTATGTTGAGGGGCAGGGAAGGAAAATGTTGTCAGCCAGCTTTTTTGTTCCTGGATAGGTGTCCCCCTGAATGTTGCCTTTCAGAAACAGCCTCTGATAAAATCAAGCAATCTCCCTCCATTTACCCCAGGCATTCTTCAGATTGTTGTTTCCATGTTGTCTACCCCCAGGTGTTTTGTGTGCCTTCTTTCAGGGGCAGCACAATGCCCTCCTTGTTTTATCCTAGACAAGCATACTGACTTTAATAACTCCAGGCTTTAACCACCACTTGCTACAAAAACTCAGGAAATTAGCTCCTCTTGTTTTCCAAGCCAATGACTTTGGGGAAATGTTGTCCTTGTGCATTCCTCTCTCTCTCTCTCTCTCTCTCTCTCTCTCTCCCTCTTAGCAAACAGGGATCCTTCCCCTCCTCAGCCCCTGATACATTTCTCCCCTAAACCATGTCTCCACATTTCATGCCTTCTTCCATGTGGGCTCTTCTCTCTCTTTAGTTGTGGAAATCATCTAGTTGTGTTCCTGAGACAGGACAACTCCAGGGTACTCTTACTTCACTGATATCTTCTCTCATCCAATATTTATTTTTTTTAAAAGAAGAGATTTGAAGTTTTTGTTGAATTGGAAGTACCTACAAAAGGAGACTACTTCTCTAACTCATTCCTAAATACTTGAAAAGTAAGCAACAGTAATCAAGAAGTTAAAAAAAATAAGTGGAAAGGAGATAAGAAAGGAAGGAGGTAGGAAGTAAAGAGAAACTATGGAATAATGTGTGTATGTAAGATTGTTATCTGGTCATTTAAAAAAATTATTTTAGAGACACAGAAAGAGAATGAGAAAGATAGAGCTGGAGAGAGGGGCAGAGGGAGAGAGAGAGAGAGAGAGAGAGAGAGACAGAGAGAGAGAGAGAGACAGAGAGAGAGAGAGAGACAGAGAGAATCCTTAGCCAAAATCAAGTATTGGACCCTCAACAGACTCACCCACCCAGGTGTCACTGTTGTATAGTCATTTAGTTAAATATATACATAGTTCAAATTCTGTGTGAAGATAATGCCAATGTTTAAAGCAATTAATGGCCTATCAGGTTGATGGTAATTTGATTGTCATATTTTTTGAAGACCATCTTTTCAGAATTTCCTTTTTGACACAGCATTTCAAAATCCTTTTAATGTATGAGATGTACCATCAGTAGCATCAACTAACCTGTATTCTCTCCAAAAACACCTAAGCATTAATTTTCTTAATGTTTCACTAATATCTGTCCGCCATTGTTTAATTAAGAAAAATGTGATGGCAAAATCTTTTAGGAGGATCAAACCAAAATTGGTAGAATAGAGTCTTACAAATAAACATCACTAAGTTTATAGAGATGTCTATACAAGAAAAAGAGTGTGGGGCAGATAACACCCTCTTGGATTTTGGATGTAAACAAGAGAGAGAGCATTGTGATAGTGTTTGAATTAGAGTTGTTCCATCAGAAAACGTGAAATGTGTTCAAGAAAACGGAAGAGACATTTTTCTGTAGAAGAATAGACAGTGAGAAAAGTGTTATCAGCTTTTACAGTGTGGTTGAATGTTACAAAAAGAGGACAATCATATAAGAAACACCACAGTTTACTAATGTTCATCTCATCATCTTCTTTCCCCAGAATATTAATCCTCTTATAAATTATAAAAGACAATGGAGGAAAGCAACAACAGCTCTGAAAAAGGATTTCTTCTCCTGGGATTTGCAGATGAACCCCAGCTAGAAAGGATCCTTTTCGTCATAATTTTGCTTTTCTACATCTTGAACATTCTGGGAAACACTGCCATCATTTTAGTATCTTGTTTAGTCTCCAAACTCCACACTCCAATGTATTTTTTCCTCAGCAATCTGTCTTGTGTGGACATCTGCTTTACCACCAGTGTTGCCCCACAGTTGCTAGTTACTATGAATAAGAAAGAGAAAAGCATGAGCTATGGTGGATGTGTGGCCCAGCTGTATGTGGCCACGGGGTTGGGTTCCTCCGAATGTATTCTCTTGGCAGTCATGGCTTATGACCGGTATGCTGCTGTCTGCCGGCCCCTGCAATACACAGCCATTATGCATCCTCAGCTCTGTGCATCCCTAGCCAGCATAGCATGGCTCAGTGGACTGATCACCTCCTTAATTCAATGTTCCCTTACTGTGCAGCTGCCCCTTTGTGGACATCGCAAACTGGACCACATTTTCTGCGAGGTTCCTGTGCTCATCAAACTGGCCTGTGTGGACACAACTTTCAATGAAGTAGAACTTTTCATAGCTAGTGTGATTTTTCTAATTGTCCCTGTGTCACTTATCTTAGTATCCTATGGCTTTATAACAAAAGCTGTGCTGAGGATAAAATCAGCTGCAGGGCGCCGGAAGGCCTTTGGGACTTGTTCATCCCACCTGATTGTGGTAATCATTTTCTATGGCACCATCATATTTATGTACCTTCAGCCAGCCAAAAGTAGCTCAAAAAATCAGGGAAAGTTTGTCTCTCTTTTCTATACCATAGTCACCCCAGTCTTAAATCCTATTATCTATACTCTGCGAAACAAAGATGTGAAAGGGGCCTGGAGAACACTGGTAATGAGAAATTCTCTTGTTCAGAAAATATATGACATATGAGTATAGCCTAAAATGTTATTTGTTCTAAGTGTTGTTTTTTAAATAAACAATGCCATAAGTAGTAGTAAAAGAAACAGAATTCTATAAGAATTGAAAGTAAGTCCATTTACAGTAGTGTTTTATTCACCCAAACACTTTTTGCATGAATCCAAGATCCTATTCTCTATCTACAAAAAGCTCTTTGCTCTTCTTCAAACATACCATTAACTTTCATGCACAAATTTTTTCACTCTGGAGTACGTTTACCTGGTAAACCTTTACGTATTCCTAAAAACTCAACTGAAATGTTACCTGTGCTCCCCAGTGTTCTTGAAATATACATTCTACCCTCTGTGTAAAATTAATTCTCATAATATATGTTCCCATAAAACATAATTGGGGTGCCTGGGTATCTCAGTCAGTTAAGAGTCTGACTCCTGATTTTGGCTCAGGTCATGATGTCTTGGGTTGTGAGATCGAGCACTGCATCAGGCTCTGTACTGACAGTGTGGACCCTGCTTGTATTCTCTCTCTCCCTCCCTCTCTGCTCCTTCTCTGCTTGTGCTCTATTTCCCTCAAAATAAATAAGTAAATAAACTCAAACAAAATATAAAACACTTTATTTCTACATTTTTCACACATATTGTGTGTATATAAATGTGTATACACACATATTGTGTATATATAATAACATGTATGTTATATGTACATATTACATATATAAAAATAACTTAAAATACTATATAATATATAACCATGTCTCCACTAGTTTAAGCCTGAGATGAGACAAGTTTCATCATATTGGCTTATTTATATTATGAAAAACATTTAAAAAATTCAGAACTGTGATTCTGTGATTACATTTAATTATGATTTTATTATTAAAGTAATTAAATGAGTAAACGTTTTTTAAATTGATCAATTTATGTATTATTCTCTTTAAAGGAAGTACAAATTGGGAGAAAGGGGAAGAAAGTGCATATCATTCTTTATGTCTCTCTGTCCAAAGAGAATAAAATTTATCAATCTGTCAATTTCAAGTATTTTGACAGAATTGTGCAGATATAGAAAAATTGATTTACTATACAATCTTACTTTTACTTTCATTTTTTAAATTATGGCATCCACAAGAAAAAACAAAGCTCTAAAAATTCAATGAAAACTAAAAGTATAATCCATACAGAATTTATGTGGGCTTTCATGTGATTTAAACGTACTACATTATTTATTTGTTTGTTTGTTTATAGTGCAGTAAGGAAATATTTTATTTATTTTTTAATGTAATTTATTATCAAACTGGCTTGCATACAACACCCAGTCATCATCCCAACAAGTGCCCACCTCAGTGGCCATCACCAATTTTCCACTTTCCCTCACTCCCATCAACCCTCAGTCTGTTCTCAATAGTTAAGAGTCTCTTATGGTTTGCCTCCCTCCCACTCTAATTTTCCTCCTTACTTCCCCCATAGTTTTCTGTTAAGTTTATCAAGATTCACATATGAGTGAAAACATATGGTATCTTTCTCTGACTAGCTTATTTCACATAGCAGGATACCCTCTAAGTTCCATCCATGTTGCTACAAATGGCAGGATTTCATTCTTTCTCATTGCCATGTAGTATTCCATTGGGTATATAAACTACATCTTCTATACACATTTGTCCGTTGATGGACATTTAGTCTCTTTCCACAGCTATTGTTGAAAGTGATGCTGTGAACATTGGGGTACACATGCCCCTATGTATCAGCACTCCTGTATTCCTTGAGGAAATTTCTAGCAGTGCTATTGCTGGGTCATAGGGGAGTTCTACTGTTAAATTTTTGAGGAACCTCCACACTGTTTTCCAGAGTGGCTGCACCAGTTTGCTTTCAGTCCAACAGTGTAAGAGGGTGCCCATTTCTCCACATCCTTGCCAGCATCTGTAGTCTCCTGATTTGTACACTTTAGCCACTCTGACCAGCGTGAGGTGGTATCTCAGTGTGGTTTTGATTTGTATTTCACTTATGATGAGTGACATTGAGCATCATTTCATGTGTCTATTGGCAATCTGGATGCCCTCTTTGGAGAAGTGCCTGTTCATGTTTTCTGCCCGTTTCTTCACTGGATTATTTGTTTTTCAGGAGTGAAGTTTGGTAAGTTCCTTATAGATTTTGGATACTAGCCCTTTATCCAATATGCCATTTGCAACTTTTTTCTCCATTCCACTGATGGCCTTTTAGTTTTGTTGATTGTTTCCTTTAGAGTACAGAAGGTTATTATCTTGATAAGGTCCCAATAGTCCATGTTTGCTCTTGATTCCCTTTCCTTTGGCGATATGTCAAGTAGGAAATAGCTGCAGTTGAGGTCAAGGAGGCTGTATCCTGCTTTCTCCTCTAGGGTTTTGATGGTTTCCTATCTCACATTCAGGTCCTTCATCCATTTTGAGTTTGTTTTTGTGAATGGTGTAAGAAAGTTTTCTAGTTTCATTCTTCTGCATGTTGTTGTTCAGTTCTCCCAGCACTTTTTGCTAAAGAGTCTGTCTTTTTTCTATTGGATACTCTTTCCTTGCTTCTCAAAGAATAGTTGCATGTTAATTTGTGGGTCCATTCCTGGGTTCTCCATACTATTCCATTGGTTTCTGTGTCTGTTTTTGTGCCAATACATTGCTGTCTTGATTATTACAATTTTTTAGTCAAGGCTAAAGTCAGGGATTGTGAACCTTCCTGCTTTGGTTTTCTTCTTCAATATTATTTTGGTTATTTGAGGTCTTTTGTGGTTCCATACAAATTTTAGGATTGTTTGTTATAGATTTGAGAAGAATTCTGGTGCAAATTTGATTGGGATTGCTTTGAATGTGTAGATTGATTTGTGTAATATTGACATTTTAACAATATTCTTCTGATCCATGAGCATGGGATGTTTTGCCATTTCCTTGTGTCTTCTTAAATTTCCTTCATAAGTTTTCTGTAGTCTTCAGCATATATATCTTTTATATCTTTGCTTAGATTTATTCCCAGGTATTTTGTAGTACTTGGTACAATTGTGATTGTGATGAGTTTCTTGATTTCTCTTTCTGTTGCTTCATTAATGGTGTATAAAAATGAAACAAATTTCTGCATGCTGATTTTGTACACTGTGACTTGGCTTAATTCATATATCAGTTCTAGCAGACTTTTGGTGGAGTCTGTTGGGTTTTCCATGTAGAAAGTATATTATCTGCAAAAAGTGAAAGTTTGACTTATGCTTTACCAATTCTGATGCCTTTATGTTTTTTTGTTGTTGTTGTCTGATTGCTGATTCTAGGAAATCCAACACTATGTTAAATAACAAGGGTGAGAGTGGACAATTCTGTTGTGTTCCTGATCTCAGGAGGAAAGCTCTCATTTTTTTCTGATGGAGGATGATATTAGTTGGGGATTCTTCATGTATGGATTTTATGATGTTAAGGTATGTTCCTTCTTCCCCAACATTCTTGAGGGTTTTTATTAAAAAAGGATGCTGTATTTTGTCAAATGCTTTTTCTGCATCTATTGACAGGGTCATATGGTGATCTTTTATTAATGTGATGTATCACATTGATTGATTTGCAAATACTGAACCAGCTCTGATGCCCAGAAATAAATTCCACTTGATTGTGGTGAATGATTATTTTTTATATTCTGTTGAAATCCATTTGCTAGTATCTTGTTGAGAATTTTTACATAACTGTCCATCAACTGATGAATGGATCAAGATGTGGATGAATGGATCAAGATGTAGCAAAATGGATGGACCTAGAGGGAGTCACACTAAGCAAAATAAGTCAGGCAGAGAAGGACAGATACCATATGTTGTCATTCCTAGGTCTAACAGGAGAAACCTAATAAGGGAGCATGGGAATGGGAAAGGGGAGGAAAGAGTTGAGGAGAGGGAGTAAGGCAAATCATTAGATACTTTTGAATGCTGAGAAGAAACTGAGGGCTGAAGAGTGAGGAGGGAAAGGAAAGGGGGTGATGGTCATGGAGAGGGACACTTGTGGGGAAGAACACTGGGTGTTATATGGAAACAAACTTGGAAATAAACTATTAATTAAAACAAAAGATTGAGCAGAAAAAAACATAGAAATTAAACAATATGTTTTAAGTAATCAATATAGCAAAAAAAAAATGTCTTTTCAAATGCCACTATCAGATCTAAATATTCAACCGAGCTAAACTATCATTCAAACAAACAGCACACTAAAAAATTTAAAGGCATTTTCAAGTTTTTTTCAGACATTACCCTTCACTACTTATGAAGGGACTAATTAAAGCATAAATACACAAAGACCAAGAGATTCTGAGAGGAGACAGAAGCAATGAAGCTATGGAATCTGGAAAATAATCTGATGGTTAGCATTTGCTTTATTAAATATAACAAAAAGCAGGGGAGGAGCCAAGATGGTGGAGAGGAAGGGAGCTCTGTAAACTTCATCTTCCCCATCTGTCAAGCTGAGAAGCACATTACTCTCATTTGCAAGATTGGAAGGAGAAAATACAGACTCCAGAAAGAAGACAACCTCAAAGATGCCTGAGTGAGTGAGTGCCAACTGGGGAGATTGGAAAACGGACCAGCCTGAGATGGGCAGGGGAGGTGGGAGCCCCAGCTCAACACAGGGCAAGCACACAGAGCCCCTGAGAGACAAAGGGAAGAGAAAGAGAACCTGAATACGCACTTAGTACTGTCTCTGGGGAAGAGATAAAGAATGTTAACCCCACTTGGAAAAAAAAAACAAAACACCTCTCACTCCATATGTAACTGCTGGGTGGCCCAATTCCCAAAACCAAGTGCCACAAGGGAAAAAACAGCTTCCACCCCTGGCCATCCCAGCAGGGAGGTGGTGGCCACTGAGGCAGCGGCCCCAGGGACACACACTTTGGCCTCAGCTGTGCGAGCAGGAGCACACACCTCATTTCCATGGCAAATTTCACCTCCAACATCGACCATGTGAATCCAGATTCCCGGGTGCCAACAGGGAAAAAATAGCCCCCACTCCTACACAATCCCAGCAGGGAGTTGGTGGCAGTGGAGACAGAGGGGCATTTTAGCTGCAGGAGCGCGCAGCTCATTTCTGGCAGCGCCGAGTGCCTGGGGCAGCAGCAGTGCAAATCCTGGTAGGAGCCAAGAGAAACTGATCCCTCCCCCATCATGATCGTGATCCCGGCTGGGGGCTATGAGTTGGCAGTGGCACCTGTAAGGGCATGCACTTCACCACCTGCTGCCACCTGCCTCAGGCAGCAGCAGTGCAAATCCCAGCCAGCACCAAGAGAAACTGATTTTTCCCCCTATGCAATTGCTATCCTGGCTGGGGGCTGGGAGTCAACAGCGGTTTCTGTGAGAGCTTGCACCTCGCCTCCAGCAGCGGCAGCACAAATCCCTGCTAGCGCCTAGAGAAACTGCTCCCTCCACCTACGAGATCTTGGCTAAGAAGCCAGCCACCAAAGCAAGTACATCTCTTCTGTAGTAGCATAAAAGTGCATGGACTAGGATTTTGAAACGAGGTGGGCCTGGAAAATACAACTTGGTTCAGCTACGGCACAAGGAGATTGGACTCATTAGACTGGCCTGCAGCACTTAGTTCCAGCAGAGCTTGGAGCGCCTCCATTCTTCTCTCTGCAGTCACCAAGGCGGGGTCTCTGAGAGCACCCCAGGAGACCTACTATACCAAACCACTCTTATCCGTGCGAGGGAGAACTGCTGCTTTTTTTTTTATTTTTTATTTTCCCCTCTCTTGTACTTATTTTTTAAATTTTTATTATCTGTTTTACTTAAAAATTATTTTTAAGAGGTTACTCATTGTCCTTTCTCCTTTCTCCCTCTTTTTTCTTCTTTTTTTTCTTTTTCCTTTCTTTATTGCAATCCAGATATATTCTCCCATATTTCATCCTTATCTCTCCCCGCAACTGGTCATACACTTTTAGACTCTCCATTGTCCTTTGTTGTCTCTGCCCTTTATTTATTTTCTTCTTCTCTTCCTTTCTTCTCTTTCCTCTCCATTTTCTTTCCTTCCTTTCCCTGTTTTAATTTGTTTGTTTGTTTGATTTGTCTGTGCGATTGTGTGCTTCTGTTCCTTCTGTGTTTGTCGGTTTTTCTTCTCAGGGCTACTTCAAGAAACAAGCCAAAGTGTGCATGATGGCGAGTCCCAAATATCGCTGAGTAGGGAAATAAAATAATCAAAGGCACAGCAAGAGAAACTGAGAGACACAATTAAAAGAGTATTTTCTGAAACAACAGGCCCTGGAGAGTCAATAAGCCTCCTTTAACAGAGCAATATCAACAGGTGCACAGTGCACAACAAGCTTTTTAAAACTGACAAGGGACAGAGGGCTAGCCAAAATGATGAAAGGAAGGAACTCTCTCCTGAAGAACCTCCACAGAGAAATCACAGCCACAGAAATGCTCAACACAGACCAAAACAACATCACTCAACAAGAATTTTAAAAACTTCATAAAATTAATCGCTGGGGTTGAAAAAAGCACCAAAGAAACAACTGAGACAATGACTAGGAACTTTGAAAATAGGTGTGACAAGTTAAAAAAAAAGCCTATAAATGAGGTGAATAATAAAATGGAGGCAGCCATCTCAGGATTAAAGAGAAAGAGAGAAGAATAGGTGAATTAGAAGATATAGTTATAGCAGAAGAGGAAGCTGAAAGAAACAGAGAGAAATTGATCCAGGAACAGGAAAGGAGAATTTGACACCTGAGTGATACAATCAAACAGAACAGCATCTGTATCATAGGAATTCCTGAAGAGGAAGACAGAGAGAAAGGTCCTGAAGGGATACCAGACAGAATTATAACAGAGAATTTCCCAAATGTGGGTAAAGAAATAGACAATCAAATTCAAGAGGCGCAAAGAAACCCTGAAGACCTAAATTGAATAAGCCTTTGGCACGACATATCATAGAGAAACTGGAAAAATATAAATATAAAGAGAGAATTCTGAAAGCAGCTAGAGATAAAAGGGCCCTCACGTACAAAGGGAAACCTATTATAGTGGCTACAGACCTATCTAATGAAACTTGGCAGGCCAGGAAGGAAAGGCAGGAAATCTTCAATGTGATGAACAGAAAAAACATTCAGCCAAGAATCCTTTATACAACAAGCCTGCCATTCAAAATAGGAGAGACAAAAGTGTTTCCAAATAAACAAAAATTGAAGAATTCATGACCACCAAACCAGATCTACAGGAAATCCTAAGAAGGACTCTATAAGGGAAATGTTGCAAAGAATACAAGGTGCCAGAGACATGACTACAAACATGAATTCCGGGGAGAACACAATGACTCTAAACCCACATTTTTCAATAATAACACTGAATGTAAATGGACTGAATGCTCCAGCCAAACAATACAGGGTAGCAGAATGGATTTTAAAAAACAAAGTCCATCTATTTGCTGTCCACAAGAAACTCATTTTAGACCTGAATATACGTTCAGGTTGAAATAAAGGGATGGAGAAATATCTATCATGTGACTGGAGGACAAAAAAAAAAAAAAAAGCCAGAGAAGCCATACTTATATCAGACAAACTGGACTTTAAGGTAAATGCAGTAACAAGAAATGAAGGAGGACATTATATAAAAATTACAGGGTCTCTTCATCAGGAAGAGCTAAGAATTATAAATATCTATGCACCAAATTCGGGAGTGCCCAAATACATAAAACAATTAATCCCAGAAAGAAACAATCTTAATGATAAGAATGTTCTAATTGCAAGGGACGTTAATACTCCACGGAGAGCAATGGATAGATTAAACAGACAGAAAATCTCTAAAGAAACAATGAACCTGAATGACACATTGGAACAGATGGAATTGATAGATATTTTTAGAACTCTGCATCCTGAAGTTAGTAAATTTACCTTCTTTTTGAGTGCACATGGCATATTATCCAAGATAGATCACATACTGGGGCATAAAGCAGCCCTCCATAAGTATAAATGAATTGAGATCAAACCATGCACACTTTCAGATCACAATGCTATGAAACTTGAAATTAACCACAGGATACAGTCTGGAAAACCTCCAAAAATGTGGAGGTTAGAAACCACCATACTAAAGAATGATTGGGCAAATAAGGCAATTAGAGAAGAAATTTAAAAGTATATGGAAATGAATAAAAACGAAAATACAACAATTCAAAATCTCTGGGAAGCAGCAAAAGCAGTCCTAAGAGGAAAGTATAGTGCAATCCAGGCCTATTTCAACAAACTAGAAAAAGCGCAAATTCAAAATCCAACAGAACACCTACTGGATCCAGATGGGGGGCAGCAAGAGCACCCCAAACCCAGAAGAAGAAAAGAAATAATAAAGATCAGGGCAGAAATAAACAATATAGAATTCACAAAAACAGTTGAGCAGATCAATGAAACCAAGAGTTGGTTCTTTGAAAAAATAAACAAAATTGATAAACCTCTAACCAGGCTCCTCAGAAAGAAAAGAGAGAGCACCCAGATAGACAAAATCATGAATGAAAAAGGATCTATTACAAACAATCCCTTAGAAATACAAGCAATCGTCAGAGATTACTATAAAAAATTATATGCCAACAAGCTGGACAACATAAAAAAAATGGACAAGTTCCTAAATGCACATGCACTGCTAAAATTCAAAAGGGAAGAGATGGAAAGCATGAATAGACTGATAACCAGTGAAGAAATCGAATCCTTTATCAAAAATCTCCCATCGATAAGAGCCCAGGGTCAGATCGCTTCCAAGGGGAATTCTACCAGACATTTAAAGCAGAGTTAATACCCATTCTTCTCAAACTTCGAAAATTAGAAATAGTAGGAAAACTTCCAAACTCATTCTATGAAGCCAGCATCACCTTGATACCCAAACCAGACAGGGACCCAGCAAAAGAAGAGAACTACAGACCAATATCCTTAATGAATACAGATGCAAAAATACTCAACAAGATACTAGCAAATCGAATTCAACAGCATATAAAAAGTATTATTCATCATGATTGAGTAGGGTTCATTCCTGGGTTACAGGACTGGTTCAATATTCACAAATCCATCAATGTGATCCATCACATTAACAAAAGAAAGGATAAAAACCATATGATCCTTTTGATAGATGCAGAAAAAGCATTTGACAAAATACAGCACCCTTTCTTAATAAAAAACCCTTGAGAAAGTCGGAATAGAAGGAACTTACTTAAACATTATAAAATCAGTTTATGAAAAGCCCACAGCTAATATCATCTTCAATGGGGAAAAACTGAGAGCTTTCTCCCTGAGATCAAAAACACAACAGGGGTGTCCACTCTCACCTCTGTTGTTTAACATAGTGCTGGAAGTCCTAGAATCAGCAATCAGACAACAAAAGGAAGTAAAATGCATCAGAATTGGCAAAGAAGAAGTTAAACTTTCACTTTTCACAGATGACATGATACTCTATGTGGAAAACCCAGCAGACTCCACCAGAAGCCTTCTAGAACTGATGAATGAATTCAGTAAAGTTGCAGGGTACAAAATCAATGTAGAGAAATCAGTTGCATTCCTATACCCCAACAATGAGGCAGCAGAAAGAGAAATCAAGAAACTGATCTCATTCATGATTGCATGAAAAACCATAAAATACCTAGAGTAAACCTAAGGAAGGATGTAAAAGACCTATATGATGAAAACTATAGAAAACTTAAGAAAGGGGTTGAAAAGACACCAAGAAATGGCGAAACATTCCCTGTTCATGGATTGGAAGAATAAACATTGTGAAAATGTCATTACTACACAAAACAATCTGCACAGTCAATGCAATCCCCATCAAAATCGCACCAACATTCTTCTCAAAGTTAGAACAAACTATCCTCAAATTTGTATGGAACCACAAAAAGTCCCCGAATCGCCAAAGTAATATTGAAGAAGAAAACCAAAACGAAAGGCATCACAATCCCGGACTTTAGCCTTTACTACAAAGCTGACATCATCAAGACAGTATGGTATTGGCACAAAAACAGACACATAGACCAAAGGAAAAGAATAGAGAGCCCAGAACTGGGCCCACAGATGTATGGCCAATTAATTTTTGACAAAGCAGGAAAGAGTATGCAATGGAAAAAAGACTGCCTCTTTAGCAGGTGGTGCCTGTAGAACTGGACAGCAACATGCAGAAGAATGAAACTAGACCACTTTCTTACACCATACACAAAAATCAACTCAAAATGGCTGAAGGACCTGAATGTGAGACAAGAAACCATCAAAACCCTCGAGGAGAAAGTAGGAAACAACTTCCTTGACTTCAACTGCAGCAACTTCCTACTTGACACATCCTCAAAGGCAAGGGAAATAAAAGCAAAAATGAGTTACTGGAACCTCATCTAGATAAAAAGCTTCTGCACTGTAAAGGAAACAATCAAGAAAACTAATAGGCCACTGACAGAATGGGGAAAGATAGTTGCAAGTGACATATGAGATAAAGGGCTAGTATCCAAACTCTGCAAGGACCTCACCAAACCCCACACCCAAAAAACAAATAACCCAGTGAAGAAATAGGCAGAAGACATGAACAGACACTTCTCCAAAGAGGACATCCAGATGGCCTACAGACACATGAAATGATGCTCAGGATCACTCATCATCAGGGAAACACAAATCAAAGCCACACTGAGATACCACCTCACACTGGTCAGAGTGGCTAAAATGAACAAATCAAGAGACTATAGATGTTGGCAAGGGTGTGGAGTGACGGGCACCCTCCTGCACTCTTGGTGGGAATGTAAACTGGTGCAGCTGCCCTGGAAAACAGTGTGGAGGTTCCTCAAATAACCACCAATAGAATTCCCTTATGATTCTGCAATAGCACTGCTAGGGATAAAGAAGTGCAGATCCATAGGGCACATGTATCCCAATGTTCATAACAGCACTGTCAACAATAGCCAAAACATGGAAAGAGCCTAAATGTCCATCACCTGATGAATGGATCAAGAAGAGGTGGTATATTTTTACAATGGAGTTTACATGACAATGAGAAAGAATGAAATATGGCCATTTGTAGGAACGTGGATGGATCTCGAGGGTGTCATGCTAAGTGAAATAAGTCAGGCGGAGAAGGACAGATACCATATGTTTGCACCCATAGGTCGAACAGGAGAACAGGAGAAACGTAATGGAGGGTCAGGGGGAGGGGAAAAGGGAAAGAGAGTTGGGGAGAGAGAGGGATGCAAAACTTGAGAGACTATTGAATGCTGAAAATGAACTGAGGGTTGAAGGGGAAAAGGGAGGAGGGAAAAGAAGTGGTGGTGATGGAGGAGGGCACTTGTGGAGAAGAGCAATGGGTGTTGTATCAAAACCAATGTGACAATAAACCATTTTTTTTAAAAAAGCAGAAAAAGAAGCTGCAAATCAGGAAAGCTTAGACAAAAGTTAAATTTTGCAAGATAGCCAAGTACCTCTTATACTATAGGTATTAAGAAATGAGAGGGATGCTTGAGTATAGACTATATTTAATATTAGGCCCCAGATTGTCATATCCACTTTATTTAGCTGGGCAATTGATCTTCCTCTACTGGGCACAAAACATTTTATGGGAATGTTGAAACCAAAGAATTTGGTTTTCAACACATTGACAGAGCATGGGCATGTAAATGGAAAGTCAATACACTGAATTGTGACACACTGCAGACACTTTCTCCTACTTTAATTTTCAAAATGCTGGGAGTCCCCCAGTCAGGATCTTTTCAAATGAAGCAGACTATTCAAAAGAATATATAAAGAAATAATGACATTTGGGGTTTGCATAGTTCAGTGTAGCCTACCAATTATTAAGACTTCATTATGATCAGGGATATTCCCAAAAGAATAGTTCCAGATATCAATAAACTTTTCAGAAAATAATCTAAATTAAAGAAACCAAAACAAATAAGAAAGAAAAAAAGAATAGAGTATGCATCAAACAAAAGAACTCAGAAAAAATGTGTAATTAGTCTGTTCACAATTAAGAACAGATACCAAATCAGAAAAAGATGTTATAAAATATATTTAGATGAGTAAAAACAAAAGAGCTACTGAAGATTTAAATTATGACTGTGGAGATAATAATGTAAAACAAAAAGAGATAGGGAAAAGGTGGAAAAGATAATGAAGTTAGAATTTTAATTTGAGAGAATTAAAATTCAAATAATACGATACCTTGGGAAAATAAAAGAAATAACAAAAGGGAGGGAAATATTAAAGTATTTCAGTAGCAATACTTAAGGTAAGAAAATAATAGAGCGATTCCTTGTTGGGGCCCAATAGGCCAAAAAACCTCCTGCATAGTGACCATTGATGGCTATGCCTCCGGGGTGCAGGTGAACTATTTGGGAAATTGCGGAACAAGTCGAAAGACTGTCAAACATTTGGCATCCTGGGCCACACATGTGGCTTCTGTTCATCCTGTCTATGATTTTCTCGTTGCTTTGCAAAGAGGCATATACTTTTAGGCTTTAAATCAACTTGGGTCAATGAGTAACTCCAGCCTTCCCTTACTTTGTTTTTGTCTGTAACTTGTTGTCGCTTTTGGGAGTAAACACAATCCTCTGTCAAAGATTTAATTCTTGAAGGATAAGCATCTTGCCCATGAATAACTGCTGAAGGGCCTTAAGAAATGTAAATCTCCTCAAAGAAAATTCTTTAGGCTCATCTTATGCTTAAAAACAGACTTTTGTTAGGAAATCCTTCCCTTGTAATGACTTATTTGTTCCTGTTATTTACTACTGTCCTGTTAAGAATGACCCTTTCCGGAGCATGTCTTTACTTCAAGGACCTTGAACTATCTAATCATTAAAGAAAAAATGTAACCACCCATGGTATATAAGACACTGACTATCTTAGTAAAGTGTGGCTTTAGCACCATTCACATTGTCTGTCTTCTTTCTTATAGATATTGCGCCCACACCAACCCCCTACTTGGGACCTTTTGACTGGGGTGCGTGGGCTGGTCCCCCACAATTCCTTATAACCATGAAGCAAATATAATTTCATCTTGTAATTTTAGGCAAATTTACATTAAGTAAGAAGATAAAATAAAGTCATTTTTAAACATGCAAGTTCTCAAAAGTTTTCCTCCCATGCACATTTTTAGGGATCTATTGAAATATATGCTCCACTGAGAAGGAATAATTCAAGAAAGAAGGATCTGGTTATAGATATCAAGGGATGCAGAACAGAAGGGTGATGGTAAAGAATCCCCTGAAGAGGTCTGTATAGTTAAGGCCCAGGTAAGCAATTTGAGCAGGAGAAACAGAACATAGTCTAATGGTCAGATGGCCTAGAAAGAAATTTGAATAATTCCTGAAGTATTCACAATTTAAAGAAGATATTGTTAGGAAGAAATGTGTATTTATGACAAAGAAGCAAGTTAAAAACCCAAACACACACACACACACACACACACACACACACAGGTGATGTGATTTTAAGTGGGGTTTGGGAGTCAAGAAGAGCCAAGAAAAGCATTTTTGCTATCTTTTTGGTGCAAAAAAAAATGTGTTTTTATTATAGCAACGCGACAGGACCTCTGGGCAGAAAGAGTTACATTATAAGTCTGAGGAGTGATGGACTATAGCAGATTTTCTATCCTATGGAGGGGAGGGTGATACTAGAGCTCCAGGAAATTGAGTCTATAGGTTCTTGGAGGTATTGCTATTGGTAAGGTTGCCTTTTTTCTTGTAAATTATTAAGACAGTTGCAATCTGATGAAGACTCATTTTCTGCATGACTGTCATCTGTATCGGTCAACCATGAGTTTCCCCCTTTCCTTCATTCTTGGACAGCCGGGAGTGCCTGAGGAATGTCACACATACCCCACCTAAATAGGGGTTGTGGGGTGTTATTTTGTGTTTTGCCCTCAGCTTGCCTTTTGTCCCCTCTTCAATTCCCGCCTAGGCAAGTTTGACCCTTAAATATTTAAGGTTGTTGAAGATGGAAGGTTTCACCTTTGGTAGCTTCTTCTTCTTGGGTAGGGGTGTAGAGATGTTCCAATCTATGGGCTAATATTAGTCAAGGAATGCATAGGGAGTTACAAAAGACAGAGGCCACTGAATCCAATGAGGATGATAAAGAAGTATCTCTGTGGGTCGTAAGACCCAACTGTCTACACTGTGTGAAGTCATTGTAACAATGGAGTCTTGGCACCAAGCAAAAACACTTAAAAAGGCAACATATTAAGATTAACATGGCTATAAGAATCCAACAAAGAAACCACTAATAATTAATCATAAATAATTGTAAACTGGACTTCAGTTTCCTATGCCAGGAAGACTGCAGAAGGGTGCACTGCCCAGGTCATGGAGGTACTGGTGACCATAATAGCTCTCTTGGGTGCCACAGGACTCAATGACAAGGTTCAGAAGACCATGAACTCACTGGCCACCATGTAAGACGTCACCGGCAGCAGGGATCTCTACCGATACCACATGGGCCCACTCAGAATAGCTTGCCCCATCACAACACCACTGGACTGACAACTCCACAGAGCTTTCACTGTTCGATGTGGTGGTCACCCATGAAGGCCCTGGACTGGAAAAAAATGCTGCTATATCTCTTATAAGCATCAGGAGCTGCCTCCAGCCAGCTGGAGACCACAGATGTGCCTGACGTTCTTCTTGCTGGTGTAGGTTTTGCTGAACACAAAGTAGACTCTCGACTCTCAGTGGCAGTTTCACCACTAGTTCAACACTGTTCCAGAGGACATCTTTGTTCCCGATCTGCACTGGCATGTGGAGAAGATGGCCATGGCCACCCACATTGTGGCTGGGTCCTGGCTCTGAACATTCATTAACAACATGATCCAGTCAGACCAGCAGATATGGGAAGTGTGGGAGACAGTGATAATGAAGATTAACTTGGTGCCAAATCGTTAATGTACTTTTAGAAACCTCCTCTGTGTTTTCATCTTGTGCTCCAGGTAAGCTCATCAAGACTCATCCTGAGATACAGAAACGCCTGGGAGATATTTCCAGTAAAAATGAGGCTAGCAGCACCTCCACCTGGGTAACGAAGACAGGAAGTCCTACTACCAAAACAACATTTGGTTCCTATACAGAGAGCTCCTTGTGTACCTTGATGACCCTGAGAGTGTTATCCAAGATGCAGTTTTAGAGGCGTTCAAAGCAGGCAGTATTCTATTCCTTGACCTCCTGGCGAGACAGACAAAGGCTGTCATCCTCAAATAATGCTCTAATGCCCACTACCAGCAGCTTCTGAAGCAAGGGCAGACCCTTTTGCCTGGCCAGGGAAGCTGCTTTTGGGATGGAGCCACCAGCAGGGCAACCTCCAGAGCTGAGCAAGCACCAAACTCTAGTCCTTACCCTGGCTGGGGTTGTGGATTTTAATCTCACATCAGAGCTTCTTTTTGTCAACAGTCTAGGACATTCACAAGCAAGACTTTGATAGCAAAAATTGTCCCTGTAATCTCTTGAGACAAATTTTCAAGCCCAAGAATTTTTGAAATAAAACTCACTGAGTGGCTTCTGTAATTTCATTCTTTATGCATATAGTTCTGCCAGAGTCCCACTCTGGCCAATCCAGGGGTACCCTGAAGAAGGGCTGGCATTGGCCTGAAGGAATGGACACAGCTCAGGCGAACCAATCTGGACGCTTTATTGATTTTTTCAGCAAGCTTATGTATGCTTTCTACTTTCAATGTGTTTGTGTCAAGATTTTGGTTTTACTCTCAGAATGTTCTCAGGGAATTTCATCCGTGAGAAAACTTTCTGGTTATTTCCTTGTGTTTCTGCTCTTTTACTTCAAATAATTAATCTTTAATCTTACTATTTCTATGCCTGACAAGCTAGGGGGCCAGTTATTTTTTAGATTTATTGTTTCAATTGTTTTAGCTGAAACAGGTAGAGCTTATTCCTTAGAGAAAGTGGAGTGTGACTGCTTTCTTAATTTTTGCCCATTAACCTTTTACAGGGGCATGTTTTCTTCAAAGTCCCCTTAACAATTAACTGACTGCTAAGTTATAGGGAAGGACCCAGTAAGAAAAATAAGCTGATTGAATAAACTGATAGATTAGCAGAATGGATATCAGTAGCTTGCCTCCCAGAGAACCACTTTGCAGTCTTCTCTTTTCAACCCCCTGGGCTGTGCCATCAGGTAGGAGATAAAGGTCAGCTCCCAGCATAGCTCATTAACAAATGTACCCCCAAATCTACAGGTACAAGCATACGAAAACACAACTAATATATAGCTTCTTTTATTTTTTTTAGTTATTATTACTATTATTATTATTTTCCCTTCAAAGTGACAAGATGGAGAAATCTACCCAAAAATAAAGAGAAGAAATGTGACCATGGATTTAATTAATACAGATATAAGTTAGATGTCTGAAGTGGAATTTATAACACTTATAATAATTCTAGCTGGGGTTGAAAACATCAGAGAAGACTGTAGATTACTGGAAAAGGAGCTAAATTATAATCAGGGTGAAATTAAAAAGTCTATAAGTAAGATGCAAACCGGACTGATTCCCATAACAGAGAGGATGGACAAAGCAGATGAATGAATTAGTGATGTAAATGATAAAATTATGGAAAATAGTGAACCTGAAAAGAGGAGGGAAACAAAGGTAATGGATTATGAATGTAGATTATGGGAATGTGGGGACTCCTTATAGCATAATAACATTTATATCATAGAAGTTCCAGAAGATGAAGAGAGAGAGAAAAAGGGGTAGGGGGCTTATTAGAGCAAGTTATGGCTAAAAGAAATTCCTTAATCTGGGGAAGGACTCAGACACCAAAATCCAAGAAACACAGAGAATTCCCATTGAATTTGACAAAATCCAGCAATTAACAAACCATATCACAGGCAAATTCACAAAACACACAGACAAGGAAAGAATACTGAAAGCAAAAAGGAGGAAATATTATCCATAACTTACAAAGGAAGACAGATCAGTTGGGGAGCAGATCTCTTCACAGAAATTGTCAGGTCAGAAGGGAATGGCAAGGTATATTCTAAGTGCTAAATGGGAAAAATATGCAGCCAAGAATACTTTCTTCATCAAGGATGTTATTCAGAATAGAAGGACAGATTAAAGGTTTCCCAACGAAACACTGAAGGAGTTCATGACCACTAAGCCAGACCTGCTAGAAATCTGAAGGGGAACACTTTGAGTGTGTGTGTGGGGGGGAGACCAAAAAATAATAAGGCCTAGAAAGGAATAGAGAACATCACTAAAAACACTAACTGTGTAGGTTACACAATGACATTAAACTCAGATCATTCAGTAATTACCCAGCGTGTAAATGAACTAAATGTTTAAATGAAAAGATGTAGGATATCAGAGTGAAAACAACAATGACAACAACAATAACAACAAGACTCATTTATATGCTGCCTCCAAGAGACTCATTTTAGATTTAAAGACAACTGCAGACTGAAAGTGAGGGGATGGAGATTCATCTATCATGCTAATGTTTGCCAAAAGAAAGTTATAGTAGCCATACTTGCATCAGAAAAACTAGATTTTAAAACAAAAACTTGTAACAAGAGATGAAGATGGGCATTATATCATACTTAAGAGATCTATCCATCAAGAAGATCCACAGTTATAAATATTTTTCTTGCCAGTTGAATACCCAAATATACATATCAATTAAGAATAAACATAAAGAGCACTGGGTGTTATATGGAAAACAATTTAACAGTAAACTATGTATAAAATAAATAAATAAATAATAGAATGAACATAAAGAAACTTTTTAATAATAATACTGTAATAATAGGGGAATTTAACATCTCACTCGCAGCAATCAACAGATCATATAAGCAGAAAATCAACAAAGAAACAATGGTTTTCATTGGCATACTACACCAGATGGATTTAACAGATATAGTCAGAACATTTCATCTTAAGCAGCAAAATACACATTCTATTTGAATTCACATGGAACATTCTTCAGGGTAGATTGCATACTGTGTTACAACTCAGCCCTCAATTTGTACAAAATGTTTGACATCATATCATGCATATTTCCAGAGCAAAATGCTATAAAATTTGAAGTCACCCATATGAAAAAAAATTTGCAAAGTCTAAAAATACATGGAAGTTAAAAAATATCCTACTAAAGAATGAATGGGTTATTAGAGAATTAAAGAAGACATAAGAAAGAACATGGAAGCAAGTGAAAATGAAAAAAAAAACTACATAAGAAACTTTGTAATGCAGCAAAGGCAGTCCTAAGACAGAAGAATATTGCAGTATATGCCTTTCCTAAGAACCAAGAAAGATCTCAAATGCAAAACCTAACACTACACCTAAAGGATGTATAAAATGCTGGGTCATAAGGGAGTTCTATGGATAGTTTTTTGAGGAAACTCCACACTGTTTTCCAGAGCGGCTGCACTAGGGATTTACCCAAGAGATACAGAAGTGCTCATGCATAGGAGCACATGTACCCCAATGTTCATAGCAGCACTGTCAACAATAGCCAAAACATGGAAAGAGCCTAAATGTCCATCACCTGATGAGTGGATCAAGAAGATGTGGTATATATACACAATGGAGTACTACATGGCAATGAGAAAGAATGACATATGGCCATTTGTAGGAAAGTGGATGGACCTCGAGGGTGTCATGCTTAAGCGAAATAAGTCAGGCGGAGAAGGACAGATACCATATATTTGCACTCATAGGTCGAACAAGAGAACAGGAGAAACCTAATGGAGGACCAGGGGGAGGGGAAGATGGAAAGAGAGTTGGGGAGAGAGAGGGATGCAAAACTTGAGAGACTATTGAATGCTGAAAATGAACTGAGAGTTGAAGGGGAGGGGGGGAGGAAAGAGGTGGTGGTGATGGAGGAGGGCACTTGTGGGGAAGAACACTGGGTGTTGTACAGAAACCAATTTGACAATAAACTATTAAAAAATAAATTAAAAAATAAAAATGAAAAAAAGGATGTATATAACGAATAGCAAATAAAGTGTTAAGCCAGCAGAAGAAGGTAGATAATAAAGAGGAAAGCAAAAATAAGCGATATAAAAATAAAATATGCTGTAGAACAGAATAAGAAACTAAGAGCTGGTTCTTTAAAATGAATTCATAAAATTGATAACCTCCTCACCAGACATATCAAAAGAGAGAGAGAGAGAGAGAGAGAGAGAGAGAGAGAGAGAGAGAGAGAGAGAGAGAGAAGAGAGAGAGAGACAGACAGGTAGACAGAACCCGAATAAGTAAAATCACAAATGAAAGGACAGAGATCACAAACAACATGTCAGAAGTACAAATAATTATAAGAGAACATTATGAAAAATAATGTCAATAAGTTGGGCATAATGGAAGCAATGGATAAATTCCTAAAAACATGTAAACTACAAAAAGAGAAATAGAAAACAATTAAAAATTCCAACAGATTCACAATCAGTGAATGCAAGAAAGCAAGAGAGAAATCTCCCAAGAAACAAATGTCCAGGTAGAGGAGGGGCCAATAAGGCAGAGAAGTAGGGGGATATGAACTTCCCAAATCTCTCAAACAAAGAAGGGTTGAAGCCAAAGGACATTGAACCCCTAGATTCAGGGAGGAAAAGAGACTAAGTCACTACTAGGGAGACCCTGGGACATCCTGATGGGCCATAGGTGGATGTTTGCAAACTGGGAGAGATAAAACGGGTGGTATAGGCATTGAAGGGAGGGATCCCCTTCTGCGGAGAGATAAAAGGAAGAGAAAGAGAGAGTGGGAAAGCATAGGCCTATATCTGGACAAGAGAGAAACCTCGGACTGGGCAGAGAGGAGTCCCAGCTCTAATTGTGGGGCTTTCTCCA
Source organism: Mungos mungo (assembly GCA_004023785.1). NCBI lineage: Eukaryota > Metazoa > Chordata > Mammalia > Carnivora > Herpestidae > Mungos > Mungos mungo. The sequence goes on from PISW01011435.1 coordinate 33,560, forward strand.
GACTGGGGCTGGCTACCCTGGTCACACACCTAAGGAGAAGGGGAGCCATCCCTGGGCTTGAGAATTAGCTAACAGGCACAGTCCACAATAGGAGAAAGCCGTCCCCTCCCTGAAGTGCTGCAAGGCAGAACAAAACCAGCCAGGACCACATATTGGGCAGCATCGAGAGGAGCTTCCCCAGAACCAGAGCGCATGGAGCAAGAGTTTGCATTCCAGCCAAGCGCCAGTGCACAAGAGTGGTTGGGGCAAGGCAGACTGCCTCATCTGTGCCCAGGGCACAGTGAAGATGGCTCAGATGGAGTGATTTGGGACACCAGGTCCGTGGAGAAGGGACTGTGAAGTTGCCAGTTTTCTCCCCACACCACTAAGTTGGGGACTCAGAAATCAGTCAAGGGGGCCCACAGTGGAGGCAGGACCTGCCTACACCAAACAATGCCACTGTGTGTCGAATAACTGTGTATCTACTGACTGAAGTGGGATAGATGCTAAGGAACCAGAAGGTCCCTCCTGCAGACCAGCACTGCAGCACTGCCTAGATTAATTCTCAGACTATTCTTGTTATGTAGGTATAGTCTTCCTTCCTTTTCTCCTAATCTCTTCCCTCCTCTAGTCTGGTTACTCTGCTTGTTGGTTTGTTTAAGCAAACATATTTACTCTATTCTCGTGATACATGTTTACTTCTTTACTACCTCCTTTACCTTCTTTTCTCTCTCTCTGGAATAATCAAGCCATATGGTTTCTCTGTCTGGGTAATTTTATCTTCACTTCTTTCCCCCTGCCTCCTTTTTTATTTTCCTTTCTCTCTCTCTCTGAATTAAGCCATTTAGTCTCTCTACCTGGTCAATGTTTATTTTTTTCTTTTTCCCCCACCCCTGTCATTTCTCTCTTTGTATGTGCTCTCCCATCAGCACCGCCTTCAACCCGTTCTTAACTGGTATATGTTGTTTCTGGTTTGCTGCTTTTGGATTGTTTTTTGTTTGCTTGCTTGTTTGTTTGCTTTATTTGTTTGTGGGTTTGCATGATGTTTTTTTTCTGTTTGCTTGTCTGTTTGTTTTTCTGTCCAGGGCTACTTCAAGGAAAAAATCAAAGCACACTGTGTAGAAGGTCCAAAACATTACTATGAGTAGGGAAATAAAATAACCAGTCACAACAACAAAGAGATAGTAACACTCCAAAAAACACCTCCCGAAGGGTCAAGCCCTGAACAGTGTATGATCCCCTTTAATATAGCAGTCTCAAGGATCAGAGCACATAAAAACCTTTTAAAACTCATAAAGGACAGAGAAGTAGCCAAAATGATAAAACAGGAGAATTCTCCTCAAAAGAAATTCCAGGAAGAAGTGACAGCTAAAGTATTGATCAAATCAGATATAACCAATATAAATGAACAGGAATTTAGAATAATAGTCATAAGATTAGTCAGTGGGCTTGAAAAAAAATATGACATCAAAGAATCTATTGCTGCAGATATCAAGGAACTAAATTGTAGTCATTATGAATTTAAAAAAAAATTGCTATAAATGAGGTGCAAAATAAAATGGAGGTAGCCACAGCATGGACTGAAATGGCAGAGAGGAGAATAGGTGAATTAGAAGATAAAATTATGGAAAAAATTAAGCTGAGAAAAAGAGAGATTTTAAAAATCCAGGATCACGAGAGGAGAACTTGAGAACTAAGTGATTCTTAGGGAACAATATACGTATCATAGAAATTCCAGAAGAAGAAGAAGAGGAAGAGAGAAAAAAGGGCTGAAGGAGTACTTGAACAAATCATAGCTGAGAACTTCCCCAATCTGGGGAAGAAAACAGACATTGAAATCTAAGAGACATAGAGAACTCCCTTCAGACGCAAAGTGAATTGATCTTCTACATGACATATCATAGTGAAACTGAAAGATACAAGGATAAAGAAAGAATTCTGAAAGCAGCAAGTGATAAATGGCTTTAACATACCAACGTAGACACATAAGTGTAGTAGCAGACTTATCTACTGAAACTTGGCAGGCCAGAAAGGAATGGCAGGAAATCTTCAACATGATCAACAGGAAAAATATTTAGCCAAGAATATTTTATTCAACAAGCCTGTCATTCAGAATAGAAGGGGAGATAAAATTTTCCCAAAAAAACAAACTTGAAAACTGAAGCAATTTGTCACCACTAAAACAGCCCTACAAGAGATCCTAAGGGGAACTCCGCAGGAGAAATGTTGCAAGGACCACAAAGTACCAGAGACATCACTGCAAGTATGAAACCTAAAGATAACACAGTGACTCTAAACCCATATCTTTAAGTAATGACAATGACTATAAATGGACTAAATTCTCCAATCAAAATAGAGTATTATTGGATTAAAAAAAACTAGACTCATCTATTTGCTGTCTACAAGAGACCCATTTTAGACCTGAGAACACCTTCAGATTGAAAGTAAGGGGACAGAAAACTATCTATCATGCTGCTGGAAGTAAAAAACAAACAAACAAACAAAAAAAAACACAAAAAACAAAAAACAAAAAAAAACCATAAAGGTGGAGTAGCTGAATTTACATCAGACAAACTAGACTTTAAATTAAAGGCAATAACAAGATATGAAGAGGGCATTATATAATTACAGCATCTATCCCTCAGGAAGAGCTTACAATTATAAATGTCCATGCACCGAATTCTGGAGCACTCAAATTTAAAAACCAATCACAAACATAAGCAATCTTATTGGTAAGAATGTGCTAATTGCAGGGGAATTTAACCTCCACATACAACAATGAAGAGATCATCTAGACAGAAAACCAATAAAGAAACAATGACTCTGAACAATACACTGGACCAGATAGATGGAATTGACAGATATATTTTGAACTCTATATCCTAAAGTAGCTGAATATACTTTCGAGTGTACATTGAACATTCTCCAAGATAGATCACACACTGGTTCACAAAACATCCCTCAGAAAATATCAAAAAACTGATATCATACCATGAACACTTTCAGATCAATTTATCAAACTTGAAATCAACCACAGGAAAAAGTGAAAAACTTCCGATAGCATGAAGGTTAAACAACAGCTTACAAAACCAGGCATGGGTCAAACAGTCAATTAGAGAAGAAATTTAAAAATAAATGAAAGTGAATGAAAATGAAAACAAATCCTTTGGGATGCAGCAAGTGCACTCCTAAGAGGAAAATACATTGTATTCCAGGCCTATCTCAAGAAACAAGAAAAATCCCAAATACAAAATCTAACAGATCACTAAAGGAACCAGATGCAGACAAGTAGAGACACCCCAAAACCAGAAGAAGAAGAGAAGAAATAATAAAGATCAGGGCAGAAATAAACGATATAGAATTAAAACAAGTAGAACAGATCAATGTAACCAGGACTTGTGGGTTTTTTTTTAATAAAATTAATAAATTTCTAGTCAGGTTTCTCAAAAAGAAAAGAGAGAGGATCCAAATAGATAATATCATGAATCAAAATGGATTTATTGATCCATGCATCAGGTGATGTACATTTAGGCTCTTTCCATGATTTGGCTATTGTTGACAGTGCTCCTATGAACATTGCGGTACATGATAGGTCTAACAGGAGAACAGGAGAAACCTAATGGAGGACCATGGGGAGGGGAAGGGGGAAAGTGAGTTGGGAAGAGAGAGGGATGCAAAACCTGAGAGACTATTGAATACTGAAAACTAACTGAGGGTAGAAGGGGGAGAGGGAGTGAGAAGAGAGGTGGTGGTAATGGAGGAGGGCACTTGTGGGGAAGAGCACTGGGTGTTATAGGGAAAGCAATTTGATAATACTATTTTAAAAAACCAAATGGATTTAATACCACATGTTCCTCAGGAATACAAGCTTTTATCAAGGAATGCTATGAAAAAATATATAGAAACAAGCTGTACAATCTGGAAGAAATGGACAAATTCCTAAGACTCACACACTACCAAAAGTCAAACGGAAGGAAAAATGAAATTTGAACAGACCCATAACTAGTGAAGAAATGGAATCAGTAATCAAAAATCTGCCAACAAAGCAATCTCAATGAAAATTGCACCAGCATTCTTCTCAAAGCTAGAACAAACTATCCTAAAATTTGTATGGAACCACAGAAGATCCCGAATAGCCAAAGTAATATTGAATAAGAAATCCAAAACAGGAGGCCTCACAATCCCAGACGTTAGCCTCTACTACAAAGCAGTAATCATCAAGATAACATAATATTGGTACAAAAACAGACATGGAGACCAACGGAATACAATAGAGAACCCAGAATTGGACCCACAAATGAACGCACAGCTAATCTTTGAGAAACCAGGAAAGAGTATACAATGGAAAAATAACAGCCTCTTTAGCAGGTATTCCTGGGAGAATTGAAAGGTGACATGCAGAAAAATGAAACTAGACCACTTTTTTACACCATACACAAAAATAAACTCAAAATAGATGAAGGACCTGAATCTAAGACAGGAAACCATCAAAACCCTAGAGGAGAAAGCAGGACACAGTCTCTTTGACCTCAACTGCAGCAATTTCTTACTCCTACATCTCCAAAGGCAAGAGAATAAGAGCAAAAATGAACTATTGGGACCTCATCAAGATAAAAAGCACTTAAAAGGAAATAATCAATAAACCTAAAAGTGAACCGATGGAATGGGAAAACATATTTGCATATGACTAATCAGATAAAGGGCTAGTATCCAAAATCTATAATGAACTCACTAAACTCCACACCCATAAAACAAATAATCCAGTGAAGAAATGGGGAGAAGACATGAATGGCCAATTTTCCAAAGACGATATCCAGAGGGAAACAGACACATGAAACTTAACGTCACTCATCATCAGAGAAATTTAATTTTTTTAATGTTTATTTTTGAGAGACAGAGACAGAACATGAGCAGGGGAGGGGCAGAGAAAGAAAGACACAGAATCTAAAGAAAGTTCCAAGCTCTGAGCCGACAGCACAAAGCCCGATGTGGGGCTCAAACCCATCAACTATGAGATCATGACCTGAGCCAATGTCAGAAGCTCAACTGACTGAGTGAACCAGGCACCCCATCATCAGAGAAATTTAAATCAAAGTCACACTCAGATACCACCTCACACTGGTCAAAGCGGCTAAAATGAAGAAATCAAAAGAATATAGATGCTGGCGAGGATGTGGAGAAATTGAAGTCCTCTTACATTGTTGGTGGAAATGCAAACTGGTGTAGCTGCTCTGTAAAACAGTGTGGAGGTTCCTCAAAAAATTTAAAATAGAACTACCTTATGACCTAGCAATAGCACTGCTAGGAATTTACCCAAAAGATACAGGAGTGTTGATGTATAGGGTACATATGTTCCAATGTTTATAGCAGCACTTTCAGCAATAGCTGAATTATGGAAAGAGTCTAAATGTCCATCAACTGAAGAATGGCTAAAGAAGATGTGGTTTATATATTCAATAGAATACGACATAGCAATGAGAAAGAATGAGTTCCTGCCATTTGCAACAACGTGGATGGAACTGGAGGGTATTATGCTAAGTGAAATAAGTCAGTCAGAGAAAGACAGATACCATATGTTTTCACTCATACTTGGATCTTGTAAAACTTAACAGTAAACAATGGTGGAGGGGAAGGGGATAATAGTTACAATCAGAGAGAGAAGGATGCAAACATAAGAGACTCTTGGATACAGAAAACAAACTGAGGTTCGATGGTGGGTTGGTGAAAGAGGACGATGAGAATTGAGGTGGGCACTTGTTGAGATGAGCACTAGGTGTTGTAAGGAAGCCAATTTGACAATAAATTATACTTAAAAAATATCCATGGCCAAATGTCTTTTTAGGAAAATGCTACCAGCAATTAAAGGAAAGTTAATAAGTATTATTCTCAAACTGTTACAAAAACAGAAATGGAAGAAAAACCTTGAAACTCTTTCTAGGAGATCATTATTATCTTGATTCCAAAACCAGACCAAGACCTCACTAAAAAGAATTACAGGCCAACATCTTCCCCAATGAACATGGATGCAAAAATTCTCAACTAGATACAAGCAAATCTAATCCAACAAAAATTTTTCACCATGACCAAGTGGGATTTATTTCCGGAATGCTGGGATGTTCAGTATTAGTCAAGCAATGTGACACTCCATATTAATAAATTAAAGGTTAAGGATCAAACAAGCCTCTCAGTAGATGCAGAAAAATCGTTTGACAAAATACAGCATCGCTTCTCAACACAGTAGGGAATGATGAAACATCAACATCATAACATCTGAACATCATAACGGCCACATAGGAAAGACCCACAGCTAATAAATAATGAATGGAGGAAAACTGAGAGCCTTTCCTCTAAGGTCAGGAATAAAACAAGAATGTCCACTCTCATCAGTACTATTTAACATAGTACTAGAAATTTTAACCTCAGGAATCAGACAACAACAATAGCGGCAGCAACAACAACAACAACATCAGCAGCAGCAACAACAAAAACAATAAAAGGCATTCAAATCAGCAAGAGTCTACTATCTACTTATCTACTATTTGAGGTGACATGATAATCTAGGTAGAAAGCCCAATAACCCCTACCAAAAAAATTGCTAGAACTTATACATTAATTGAGCAATGTCACATGATATGCAGGGGACGTCCAGAAATCCACCTAATTTCTACAGACCAATAAGGAAGTAGCAGAAAAAAGAAACCAAGTAATTGATCGTATTTGCAATTGCACTCTGTAAAATTTGAAACCTAGTAATAAACATAACCAGATAAATAGAAGCTCTGTACTCTGAACACTATTGAATACTTATAAAAATTGAAGAGGACACAAATACATGAAAATGCATTCAATGCTCATGGATTGGGAGAATACATATGTAAAATGTCTATGTTACCCAAAGCAATCTATACATGTTATGTTGTCCCCATCAAATACCTCCAGCATCTTTAGCAAAACTACTACAAACAATCCTAAATTTTGCACGGAATAAGAAAAAAACCCTGAATAATCAAAGCAATCCTGAAAAAGAAAAACAAAACTGGAGATATCTCAAT
>PISW01011436.1:0-40613 GCA_004023785.1 Mungos mungo
AGCTTTCCCCTTCTGTCCTATTTTACATCCTCCAATCTCTGACTCCTGCCCACAACACTCTCCAAGTTCGGTGCTCAGGGTCTGATTCTGTTTTAACCACCCACGTCCAAAGAACTCCCTTCCTCCCATGGCTGTGATGTTGCCTTCATTTAGTGAGAGCACATGGGCTTGGGTGAAGAGCTCATAAATGGGAGGCTGACCTAGAATTCATAGCAGCTTTCACATTATCCACTGCCAAGTTCCTGTAGGTTTTTCTGAGGACTGATGGGGAACCATGGCATGAAACCATGGCTGAGCTATGTCAGCAGAGACAAATTTCTACTCAGTGCAAGTGACAATGTTAAAAGTGGATGTCCGTCACCAGATGAATGAATAAATAATATGCTATTTCTATACAATAGACTAAAATTTGGCCATAAAAAGGAAGGAAGTACTAATACATCCTACAACATGGGTGAACTTTGAAAATATGTTTTAATTCCAGTATAATTAACAAAACTGTGTTATATTAGTTTCAGGCATACAATATAGTGATTCAACAATTGTACACATTACTCCACGCTTATCATGATGAATGTACTCTCATGCCTATCACCTATTTCACCCATCCCCCACCCAACTTCGCTTTGGTGACCATCAGTTTGTTCTCTAGAGTTAAGAGTATTTTTTTTTATCTCTTTCTTTGTTTTGTTTCTTAAATTCCACATATGAGTGAAGTCGTATCGTACCTGTCTTTGTCCTATTTCACTTAGCATTGTGCCCTTTAGATCCATCCATGTTGTTGCAGATAACCAGATTTATTCTATGGCTGTGTAATATTCCATTGTATGTATATATATACACCACATCTTCTTTATTCATTCATCTGTTGATAGACACTGTGGCTCCTTCCATAATTTGGCTATCATAAATAAAGCTTCAAGAAACATGGAGTGCATATATCTTTGGAATTCATGGCTTTTTTGTATTATTTGGATAGATACCCACTTAGTAGAAGTATTAGAATATACGGCAATTCTATTTTTAATTTTTTGAGAAACTTTCATAGTGTTTTCCATACTGGCTGCACCAGTTTGCTTCCCACCATGAGGCTTCTGCTTTCTCCACATCCTCTCCAACATTTGGTGTTGAAAACATTATTTTAAGTGAAAGAAGTCACATAACGACAGTACCATATGATTCCATTTATGAAATGTCTAGAACCGGAAAACCCACATACGCACAGAAAGTAGATTACTAGTTGTCTAGAGCTGGGCAGGGCTGGGGGAAGTTGAAGGAACCGGCATGCTTTAGGAGGTGATAAACATGTTGGAAAATTGGTTGTGGGTGGTTACATAAGGCTGCCTATATTTTAAAAACCATTTGTATACTTTGAATGGCAGGAATGTATGATTTGTGAATGTTACTACAGTAAAGCTGATACTAAACACAAAATTGTGGACAGCGGGCTTTGACACAATACACGTAGAAAACTAGAGGCAGAAATTGATGATGTTCCTCAGTCTCCGGTTATTTATTTATTTGTGCAGCCAATGGCTTGATGCCCTAACACCTGCCAGACATGCACCCTCAAGTCTCGTGAAAGATGTTTATGGTGTGACATGAACGCCCACGGCTCTGCGGGGTCTCGGGGTAATCCACGCTGTAACTGCTATTGCAAGTGGAGCTCAACATTCCAGTTGACTGTCTTAAATGACTCTACACAAGAAGCAGGAGCATTACTGCCCTGAGGAAGCCATGTTCTTCGGACGGTGCGCATCTCCCTGGATTCCTCACAGGCTGTGAAACAAATCCATTTGCGTATGCTCACAATATAAGAGTAAACGCAGTATTTTGTGAATGCGCTGACATCTTTTATGATGGTGGCCTCGTAAAATCAGTCAATAAAAAGTGAATCTTTTTTTGGACACACATGGAAATTAGAATAAGTTTGAATAATGGGTGACAGGTGCAACTTTATGTCAACATTAGTCTTCACAAATGTGAATCAAATGCTTTCAGGACACACGACTTCCCTTAATAACCAGAAGAGTCCCTGGGAACAAGTTCGAAGGACACTGTTCTAATGTGCTCATTGACCATTCAAGTCTCTCTCGAGTCACTCAGTTCCAGTTTCCTTGTCTTTAAACTGAGTCGTTTTCTTCTGTGCTGACCTGATTTTAAAATCCAGTTCTCAATATATTGTAGGACCTAAGGGTCCATTGCTGAGAGATGAAATGTATCTATGCACTTTATTATATCTATATGTTTATGTGTACATGTATGTATATTACACATATGTTCATGTGTTTAATTTCATCTCTCAAGATGTACCCCTTGACCACAAAATTTACGATACCAATCATAAAACATAATTTTTTGCTATCACTAATTATGTCTTCATTTTAGCTGTAGAGTTTTGCTTTAGAAAATTGGATTTAGTCATACAAAATTAAAAGGAACCAACTGGCCATGCTTAATTTGACTCCATGAATTACCCACTCCACTCAGTCTCTCCAAATACACGCATCCCGTACAACATGTATGTGTCATTGTTCTTCTTGATCAGGGTTTTTCAAAAATCTCTGAATCTTGCCTTTTTCATGCAGATAGATATGTTGAAGTAAAGCATGCCAATGCAGATTCAAACCCAATTTGTTAAAGATTTCTGCACATCTGAGTATTCTTCTCCCTTCTACCATCAATCGTCTTTGATTTTGAAGGTAATGCATGACTCCTAAACTGTCTTGTGCTTTCAATCATGCCTGATAACATCTGTCTTATGGTACAAAGCCACACAAAGGCATTCTTGCCAAATACATATTTCATTGAATCACTTACTAGCTGGAAGACCCTCCCGAGCTTCCCATTCTTTACCTCCATGGACTTCCCCAATCTTGTCCTAGTTACATGGTTAGCCCAATGAGCCCCATTGGCCTACTCACAATATCTTAATTTTTCTTGAACTTTCCCCCTACTTCATGCTATTTTTCCTTCTGGTGGTATTGTTTCCACCTGATGGGAATTAAAAACCTCACCAAAATGCAGGGTGTGACTTTCTCCTGCTTCGGGAAGACTTTCCCATTATCCCACAGTCTCCCATAGTAGACAACTCAACAAGCCCTGTATGGGCAGCACATCCATGAGACATTTGCTCTGTCTTTTATACTTAGTTGTATGTTTTTTTTTAATGGTATTTAAATGTTTTATTTATTTTTGAGAAAGAGAGTATGTGTGTGTGAGCAGGAGCAGGGGAGGCACAGAGAGAGGGGGGGGCAGAAGATCCAAAGTGGGCTCTGTGCTGAAAGCAGTGAGCCCAACATGGGGCTAGAACTCATAAACTAAGATCAAGATCTGAGCCGACATTAGACGCTCAACTGACTGAGCCACCTGGGTTCCACGTAGCTATGTTTTAAGTGATCTTCTAGAAAGGCAAATTTATATCCTGCTATATGTGAAAGATCCACATAATGATTTAAGGATGACTTGCTTATAGTATTCGCACCCGTTTTAATCACACACAGACTACACACTCGGTCCACATCTGTCAATGTGACAGTGGTAATCACAGAGCTATCCCAGAGCTGAGAAAGTGGAAATGCTCATGTCCTTTGGTGTCACTCATGGGCGGAGAAGTCAAGTTTAGGCATGAGTCTAGTATACGTATCAGAGAGGTATCACCCCTCTGAAATTCCTCGTGTTACAAAAGGAGGCCAAGTGTCAAAATGGTGGATCTCCAGGGCAACTTTCCCCCAGTACTGTACTGAGATGTGAAGCCACTTCCGTTCAGTGTCACCAGGGATCCCCAGGAGATGGGGTATTCCTTGACTGTGCCTCCATAACAATTAATACAAAGCTAGGGCCTTAACATAACACCTATTTCTCAGCTTGTGGTTTCTGTGGGTGAGATTTCCTGCACCATACGACTCAACGGGTTCTCCCCTTGGAGTCCCACAAGAATAAAATAAACGTGTGGACAGGGATGCATTCTCTTCCGAAAGCCTGTGAAGGGAATTCATTTGCAGATGCATTTCTGTGACCAGAAGAGTAGGGTTGTAGGACAAAGGTCCCTGTTTCCTTGCAAGGCTGTCAGCTTCTGGGGTCTGTCCCGGCTAGTCCTTGGCCTTCAGGCCCTCTGATGCCAGCCACAAAGGGACAAGTCCTCCTCGTGCCTTCAGTCTACCTCCTCCTTCCTTGGGCTCCCTCTCCCACACTTCTCCCGGAGTGTTGCTTCTACTTTCAAGGGCTCATATCACTATGTCGTGCTCACCTGCATAGTCTAAGACATTCTATTTTAAGGTCAGCTGATAAGAACTTAACTCCATCTGTAAGGTCCCTTTGGGCACACTTGGGGGGCTCAGTGTCTTAAGCATCTGACTTCAGCTCAGGTCATGATCTCACAGTTAGTGAGTTCAAGCCCTGCTTCAGGCTCTGTGCTGACAGGTCAGGGCCTGGAGCCTGCTTCAGATTCCATGTCTCCCTCTCTCTCTGCCCCTCACCAGCTTATGCTCTTTCTCTCTCAAAAATAAATAAACAAAAAGACTTTTGAAAATAAGGGTCCTTTGCAGCGGAACGTATACTCATGTCTGCCTGGATAAACTGTAGAAACGACTCTTGAAAAGACATGTTCTGAAGATTGCTGAGAGGGGTAACACGAAACTATGTAGGGACTCACTAAAGCCAGAATCAAACCATCAACAAACTGGTACCGGAAGCCAGAATCGAGGAGATGAGGTACATCAATGATTAGAGCTAAGCTGCATGATCCTCAGATAAAGAAGAAGAAATGCAGGTCCCTGGTCCTCTCTTGTGAGCGGGACAGAAAAATACAGAAAGTGGCTACATCCCCACTGTTGAACTGTGCTCTGCCCATATGATGTTACATGTGCTTACATCTCCCAGTATCTTCCTTCATTTTTCTCTCCACCTGGGCTGTTCCTCCCCCAGGGATATTCCTGGAATCTCCATCTCACTCGTTAAGATGAAGTACATATCTCTCTTTTCAAGGACAGGACACCTCTGCTGGTCTTCCCTGGGCCGATTTCCAACCCTATTGAGGGCTGCCCCCTTCTTTCTCACGTAGCAGACATCTCCCCTTTGCACTTGCCTATGTCTCCTTCTAAAGCGGAACTCTATCCCCATGATTTGCACCCAGCCTCTTGAAAGGTTCCTGAGATGTGGTAGGCACTAAATCAATACTGGTAGAATGAAGTGTTATTATTATAAATTAAGTAGCAGGTGGGTCATAAATTGTGCTGTTGAACGCTGGTCATGAAGAATGCGTATAATCATTATGTTGCACCTTTAGTAGTTTCGTAGCGAACCAAAATCTTAACATGTTTCTTTAGGGAATCATGATTTGGTTGGTAACAATAGCAGAAAAATACAATTAACTTTAAATATTTATGGTATATTAGTGTGCTAAGCCCAAGCAAGCAGAAGAATGCCCAAGAAAGCCACAAGTTGACCCCAGGGGGGAATAAAAATCAACCCTTGGTCTGCAGAGTTGCAGCTAATTTGGGTAAGTAATACAAGGACTTACATTGACAATGCTGAGGAGGGGCTTGTTGCTGCCAGAGTCTTACACCTTGAAGGGGTTGATATCACACTCCATCGTGAAGGCTGTGTGGGTGAATCAGGGTCTGGAAGCTCTCTCTGTAGTTACCCTACACACAAAGCCATTTTCAGTACCTTTGCATCTGCTCTGTATGTTGGCCTTTGGTCACCTCTCTATTTTGCTTTCCTCAAGAGTTTACTAATTAGTTAAAGAGTTCTATAAACTGTGGGTACCAAGTATTATTAATATTGAAGGATAATGATTGTATGTGTATGTGCCTATTTTCTGTGGATGCTGTGACAAATTACCAGAACACGTAGTGGCTTAACACAAATCCCAGTTTGCATCTCACAGATAAGACAAGATTTCAGCAAGGCTGAAATCAAGGGCTTAGCTCAAATGGCCTCTTATCTGGAGGTTCTGGAAGGAAATTAATTTCCAAGCTCGGCCAGGCTGTTGGCAAAATACATGTCCTTGTGTAGAACTGAGTTCCTCCTTTCCTCGCTGGCTGTCGGCTGCAAGTTGTTTTCTTGACTCTGGAGGCCCCCTACATTCCTTGTCTCAAAGCCCACCTCCTCCGTCCCCAAAGCCAGTCCCAGCTGACCCAGTCCCTTCTCATGCTTTAAATCTCTCTTCTGCCTCTTCTTGTACCACGTTTCTCGGAACACAACCAAGAACTGTTCTTACTAGATCGAGCCCACTCACAGGATCCAGGATAATCTCTGCATCTCAAGGTCCATTGGCTTAATCTCATCTATGAAGTCCCTTTTACCATTGTCTTAGAGGGAGTTGCATAACAAAGTGTGAGAAACTGGGGGGCTTAAACAATAGACATTTATTTGCTCCCCATTCTGGAGACTGGAAGTCTGAGATCCAGGTGTGGGCAGGGCTGGTATCTCCCGGGTCCTCTGTCCTTGGTGTGTAGACTCTGTTCCTGTGTCTTTACATACCCTCCCTCTGTCCATGTCTGTCCTTACCTCCTCTTCTTATAAGGACATCAGTCCTGTGGGATCAGGGCCCACCCTAGTGACCTCAGTTTACCTGAACTCCTTTTTTAAAGACCCTATTCTCCAAATACAGCTTTGTTCTGAGATATTAGGAGGCAGGACTTCAACATATGAATGGAGGGAGAGCACTTGAGCCCTTGACAGTCATGGGAAATAACATATCTAAAGGTTCCATAAGTTAAAACATGGACACTGGCAGGGGTGGGAGGCATTTTGAGCCTACCAGAGTTGAACTCTTGAAAACCAGCAAATAATTAGGTTTATAGCAAGAGGTAAAACCCAAGAATTCCTCACACTGTTATGAAGCAATGGTAAATGTTTTCAAGGACACCCTGATGACACATAAGTTGACCCTGTCTCTAGAGCCACCCAATGGAAGGACACTCCCATGTTCATGTGGGAATGCTCACAACGTAACCATCACTGACCTCCTATCTCTGCATACATAAAAATCACTATGGATTTTTAGTATTAAATAACCATTATTATTAGTTTTTTTTAAAGTAGTTTATTGTCAAATTGGCTTACATACAACACCCAGTGCTCTTCCCCACAAGTGCCCTCCTCCATCACCACCACCTCTTTTCCCCCTCCCCCTTCCCATTCAACTCTCAGTTCATTTTCAGCATTCAATCATCTCTCAAGTTTTGCATGCCTCTCTCTCCCCAACTCTCTTTCCCTCTTCCCCTCCCCCTGGTCCTCCATTAAGTTTCTCCTGTTCTCCTGTTAGACCTATGAGTGCAAACATATGGTATCTGTCCTTCTCTGCCTGACTTATTTCGCTTAGCATGACACTCTCGAGGTCCATCCAATTTCCTACAAATGGCCAGATTTCATTCTTTCTCATTGCCATGTAGTACTCCATTGTGTATATAAACCACATCTTCTTGATCCATTCATCAGGTGATGGACATGTAGGCTCTTTCCATGTTTTGGCTATTGTTGACAGTGCTGCTGTGAACATTGGGGTACATGTGCTCCTATGCATCAGTACTTCTGTATCCCTTGGGTAAATCCCTAGCAGGGCTATTGCTGGATCATAAGGGAGTTCTCTGGATAGTTTTTTGAGGAACCTCCACACTGTTTTCCAGAGCAGCTGCACCAGTTTCCATTCCCACCAACAGTGTAGGAGGGTGCCCATCTCTCCACACCCTCGCCAGCATCTATGTCTCTTGATTTGTTCATTTTAGCCACTCTGACTGGCGTGAGGTGGTATCTCAGTGTGGTTTTGATTTGTGTTTCCCTGATGGTGAATTATTAGTTTTAAATAATCTAAGTTTCACCTAATTATTCGAGTTAATATGCTCTGGTAAAAAGACCCATGTTCCCAGTACAGTGACGTGTTCTGGAATGTGATATTTTACATGTGACAATTTCAGCCAAAATCAGGATCAACTACAATTATAAAACACTGAGGGAGAAATCAAAGATGACACAAACAGATGGAAAATTATCCCATGCTCATGGATAAGTAGGACCAATACTATTAAAATGTCCATACTACCAAAAGCAATCAACAAATTTATTGCAACCCCTGTCAAAATACCAACAGCACTCTTCCTAGAAATAGAAGAAATAACTCTAAAGTTTATATGGAACTTCAAAAGACCTCAAATAGACAAAAACAATCTTGAAAAAGAAGAACAAAAATGGAGGGATCACAATTCCAGATTTCAAGATACACTACAAAGCTGCAGTAATGAAAACAAGATGGCACTGACATGAAAACAAACACATAAACCAGTGGAACAGAAATAAAGTGTCCCAAAATAAACCCATGATTAGAGTCTCTGACAAATGAGGCAAGAATATCTGATGGAGAAAACACAGTGTCTTCAACAAAGGGTGTTGGGTAAAATGGGCAGCTACGTGCAAAAGAATGAAACTGGACTGCATCCTTACATGACACAATAGTGTACAGAATATTCTATACAGAGAGTGAACTCAAAATGGATTAAAGACCTCAGTGTGAGACCTGAAACCATAAAAATGCTAGGAAAAACATAAGTAGTAATGTCTTTGACATTGGCCTCAACATTTTTCTAGATATGTCTCCTGAGACAAGGGAAATCAAAGCAAAAACAAATAAAAACCTTATACAACTGAACATCAACCCCCCCCAAATTATCCATTTAAAAATGAGCAAAGGACCTGAATAGATATTTCTCCAAAGAAGAAATCCAGATGGCCAACAGACACATGAAAAGATGCTCAACATCACTCATCATAGTGTAAATGTAAAATCAAAACCACAAAGAAATATATCACCTTACACCTGTCAGAATGACTAATATAAAAAAGACAAGAAATAACAACACTGGAGAGATATAGAGAAAAAGGAACATGTGTGCACTGTTGGTGGTAATGTAAATTGGTATAGCCACTGTAGAAAAGAATATGGAGGTTCCTCAAAAAATTAAAAATAGAAATACCACATGATTGAGTAATTCCACTACTGAGGATTACCCAGAGAAGACAAAAAATGCTAATTCAAAAGGATATATGCACCCCTGTGTTTATTTACAATAAACCATTATTTACAATAGCCAAGATACAGAGTAATGTAAATGTCCATTGAGAGATGAATGGATAAAGAAGTGGTGTATGCATATACATGATGGAATGCTGGCCATAAAAAAGAATGAAATCTTGCCATTCACGGCCACATGAATGGATGGAGAGGGTGTGGTGCTAAATGAAATAAGTCAGGGAGAAACAAATACCATCTGATTTGGCTTAAATGTAGAAGCTGAGAAAGTGAATGAAGCAAAGCAAAATTTTAAACAAGCAGAAACAGATCCATAAAGAGAGGACAAACTGATGGTTGCTACAGGGGTTGGGGATGGGGTGGTCAAGAAAATAGGTCAAGGGGAGAGGGAGCTACAGGCTTCCAGTTTGGGAATGTGTAAATCATGGGGATAAGAAGCACATCAAAGGGAATGTAGTCTATGGCTTTATGGTAGTGTTTCATGAGGAGAGATGGTAACTCCGGGTGTGGTGGGCATAGTATAACATAAAATGAATTGTTAAATCACTATGTTGTACATCCAAAGTCATCTAACATTGTGTTTCACTTATACTTCAATTAAAATAAAAACCTTAAAATTCAGGACGGGCAACACACTGGCCATGTTCCAAGAATTTCATGGGTACCCGTGACTCGCGACTTTGATAACGAGCAGCAAAGAAAGTTATGTTCAACGGGAGTAGTCTAGACAGTAATATTATAATCTTTTCATCATATGATTCCCTCAAGCTGATGTAAACTGATTAAGGGTATTAGAATCTGGATGTTGATTTCTTATTTTGACAACACGTATGATGATTCATTTATAGAAAGGAGTCATTTTATATATTAAATACAGGACAAAACAAATAAAGACCACCATTTATACTGAGGAAGTTAACCAAAAAGGAAAGGTAACTGTCAGAAGATCTATCTGTCCGCCTCGTGCATGTGGTTTGCCCTGACAGATTTCCAGAAACGCAATGCTGGCTTTTGTTATTAGTGATGGATGGCACCCCATAGACTCCGAAAGTCTTCATTTCCACTTGATTGTTTTCAGACCTGATTTGTCTTTAAAATAAAGTTCAAGTAACTATTGGACGCTGAAAATTACCTGCTGATATAGATGTGGTCACTGCTTTCGAGAAAGAGAAAAACTGTCACTCAGAGTTCATTCATAAGCCTTGGGGTTTTCCGTCTTTACAAGGTGGCAAAGGGATGCAAACCTCCATACAAGTCCTTTATCTTCATTTATTTATGGATATCTCTAAAGGCTTAACTACATTTCATTTTCATTCATCTACCCAATGGAGGTTTGGAAACAATTTTTAAAGCTGGACAACTCTTTGGAACAAAGGATGTTTTTGGGTGAGTCTCACTGATGATTTAGGGCGATAAGGATTTGCTGTGAACATGTAGACATTAGCATTACTGGAACAGAAACCGAGGATTAGCACTCTGGAGAGGAGTCTGTCTGACTGACTCTGTGTGATGGTCGCAGCTCATGGCCTGATAAATATCTGAGTCCCTGGATGTTTGGTTAAGGCACTGCTGGTATTTATAAAGCAGGGGTACTTTTCAAACATACAGGCAATTTCAGGTGAGCAGCAGACAGACAGATAAGCCCATGGCTGTTTCTTTGGACACATCTATCCAACATGGACAGACCTACATGGTGTCTAAGGATCTTCTGCCCTATTTGCATGGGAAGTCCTGTTTTACTGGTATCCTGGCATCTCTCCGTTCATTAGACAACTACAGGACCGAAGTATCTTAAGTTCTCCCGAGTTCTCCCAAGCCATGAGACATCTCCAGTGCTAAGGGATCCCTGATTCTATCTGCTCAAGCCCCAGGAAATCACTCCTTTGTCTCCAGGGGTGTGGCACAGAGCTTCAAAATTAGAAGTTCAGAACCGAGATTGTAACACGCCACTTCTCTGTTACTTGGTGGTCAGCAAATCATTTAACTATTCTGAGCATGAGGTAAGCACAACAAATACAGATGCCTATCAAAGTGTCTGGACGTCTGAAGACAGTGGATATAGGGGTGCCTGGGTGGCTCAGTCAGTTCAGAGACTGACTCAGGTCATGGTCTCACGGTATGTGAGTTCAGACAGTGTGAACTGCATGAAATTCTCTCTCTCTCCCTCTCGCTGCCTGCCCCCTGCTCATGCATGTGCTCTCTCTCTCTTTCTCTCTGAAAATAAATAAAGCTTAAAAAAAGAAAAGAGAAGAAAATGTATATAAAGTACCAAAGTTGCCTGCTCGGAACATATGATAATTTGAAGTAGATGTCAGCAGACACCATGCTTAGTATATATGATAATCTATAGTAGAGTTTGACAGACATCCCCATATAACATGAGGATGGAAATATCTTGGGCTTTCCAGGCCATTCAACCCTCTCACGACTGCACCAGTCTTGCTGCGACACCATCAAAGCGCACACAGAGAACTTGTAAAGAAGCAGGCACGGCTGTGTTTGCCTTCCCTGGAGCCCAAATCAAAGTGTTGGAATTATCATTTTGGATTGAGACTAAGTCCCGGAGTCCTTTTGTCTCCACAGATGACACACATTTCTGTACACACCCCATGAAGAAAGCCATTCTCCGGCAAATGTAATTATGATGATTTTTACTACCGTCCTTCCGAATGATGATAGTAATATTAACAACCGTGATAATGCTCATTACGCTCTTGATACTCGCCAGATGTTTAATCTTCCCGATGACATTATGGGGTCGATTAGTTATCTCCATTTCACAAGTGCAAAAATGGGGATGTAGAGAGGGTTTCCACTAGCCTCCCAAGTAGAGACAGGCAGCCGGGTGCAGCGTTAGGTTGTTGAGTCTTGTGCCAAATGCCGAAGTGAGGACACAGCCCGGCAGCTCACTCAACACCGGCTAGCACCACAGCGCACGTTTTGGGTGCAGATATCAGGTCCATGTGTCACCTTGTCATCAAATGTATTTCTCCATCCCTCGCTTCCTGCTAGGTGAGCTTGGAGAAGAACTTAACTATTGTATGTCCCTATTTCTTTATCTGGAAAGTGGACGTGTCACAGGATGTATCTGCCCAGGAAGATGGGAACCACTTACCTTCCAAAAATCGCTGCACGTGGTCAGTGGTTATAAACATCAGCTACTAGAGGTGGTTGGAACATGTCTGCAAGTTGGTGGGAGGCATGTAAAGGAGACACAGATTTGGATGTCGGCATAGAGAGAAACTACAGGAAGCCATTAGCCTGGGTGATAACTCATCAGACAAAGGGACAAGTAGCTCCTCCATTTGTGTAAAAAAAAATCATAGGGTTGGTGAAAAGTAGAAAACTGAGGCCTAAATTACATTGCTCCGCATCAGAGAATCAGGCTTTTTCCAACGGAATGTAGTGTACTGTGTGGGAATAACATGATCCTTCTCCCTCCAGAGGTACCTCATGTGATGTCCGTGAACCATAGTCCTTTGGCCAAGTATACTCATTTCCAGAAGCTGTCACAATTCCCCACAAAGTCAAGGTGCTGACAGGGTTGTTTCCTCTGAATTTTGTGAGGGGTAATCTGTTCCATGCATGCTGCCCAGCTCCTGGGGACTGCTGTCAGTCTTTGAAGCTCTCTGCCTACAGATGCGTCACTCCAGTCTCTGTTTCTATCTCCACATGTTGTTTTCTGGATCAAAATTTCCCTCGAATTTCCCTTCTGGAGAAACAGTCATCAAAGTAAGGATCCACCCCAACCATGTATGATTTGCCCTTAATTACATCCGCAAAGACCCTGCTTCCAAAAAAGGACATCGTCACTGGTGCCAGAAGTTAGGGTTTGAATATCCGGAGGACACAATCAACTTACTACACGTAGTCATCACCAACTGAGATACTGTTTTGAGAAAACATGGATGCTGTAAGCACATACCATAAATCCAAAACCTCAGACCCCAGTGTATCATAGGTAAACATCACCATACCATGGGAGTGGAAGGTCTAGTTCTTGGCTGTTGATCCAGGAATGTGGCAAGAATTAAGACATGGAGTTAGACCCTCCCCACAATGGAAGGCCAGCTGCCTGCCTGAGAGGCAATAACAGGCCTGGAGCAGAGTAGACGTCATTGGTATTCACGGGCTGCAAAGATTTCAGACTCTGGAAGACAGGAGAGGTGTGGGCTGGAGGATGAGGTGAAGGCTCCCCTTCACAAACCCTAGAGGACAGCCATTGTGTGCAAAGCATGCTGGGAATAAGCAGTGCCATACGGCAAGGGGCCATGTCCAAGAACACAGCTCAGTTATCATGCAATGGGAAGATCAAACCAAGGCCCCTTTTTTGATGGAGCTGGCAAAGCCGCAGACAGGACTTGAGCAAAGATGGGGGTCTCCAGATAGGCGGGGTGGGGTCTTCAGCCAAAGGCCAGTTATCAGAATAGGACAACGTCCAGAATGGGTGACAAGACCTAGAGGGTTGACTCTTTTAAATCCTTCTGTCCAAAGTGGAAAAGGAGGAAGGAGGCCATGGGTAGAAAGGACTAGGAAGCTCCAGTCTACATGTGCCAGGTCAAGGGCAGCCAAAGGCAGGGTTGGGGTGTTGGAAAGACAGGGGACACACATGGCATGTTCAGTGTTCACTTGATCCTAAGATGTCTCTTTGGGGTGTTCCTGACATTCTGTGAAGGAGTCAGGAGACTATGTCCCCTCAGTTGGCTTATGTCCTTAAACTCCAAGATCCTGATGTCTCCCAGCAGATCTGCATGGAGGGTAAAGGCACAGAATACATTCTTGAAAGGGATGCTCTAAAAATAAACTGAAATGGAAACTCATGTTTTAAACATTGATGGTTCCGGCACCACTGCAATCCTTTGATATAGATGTTTTGCTGTAGGCTGAATTAATTAATTAATTTGCATCAGGCCTCTGAACCCAAAATGTTTTTTTCTAAACTAATATGCATTTCCACACACAAGTCTGTGACACAGAAGGCGAAGTAGGACAGCAAGCCCCACCTTGCTCGGAATCTGCCACACAGTGTCGTTTTGGCAATCGCTACCAAATGTTTTTGATGCATCGCTATTTTAAATGTGTCATTGAGACACGTTTGGGGAAATTTATGCATTATGGTGAGGGGTCTAAAATTCAATATTGACTATCCCTTTAAACTATTTACATTTTATTGTCGATGCGTTTGGCGTATGCTGGTGGAGAAATCTCTTCCCACATTTGTTGCAGGAGAACTGTGTGGATAGTCAGGATCATTCGGGAAGTGGTTATTGTCACCAATGAGAATGCAGATTTTCATTCCCAATTTTATTCTTTCTGGTATTAATTATGCCTGGCAGTATAATAAATGCTCAGGATCTGAACATAAATGTACCAAAAACCTTACTACCCTCAAGAGGCTTAAAGACTGTGATAAAAAACCACACACTTAGGGAATGAAAGAGTAGCATGTTCTACAACAGGAATCTACAGGCTATAGCCCACAGGCCATATTCAGCCTCCTACCTACTTTGTGTATGGCCTGGGAATACTTTTAAAAATATATTTAATAGTTGGGGGCGCCTGCGTGGCTCAGTTGGTTAAGCGTCTGAATTCACCTCAGGTCATGATCTCATGGTTTGGGAGTTTGAGTCCTGCATGAGGCTCCGCACTGTCAGAATGGAGCCCCCATCAAGTCCTCTATCTACTTCTCTCTCTGTCCCTCCCTGACGTGTTCTCTCTCCCTCTTGAAAATAAATATTATATATACATATTTAATTTTTTAATGTTTATTTTTGAGAGACATACAGCATAAGTGAGAGAGGGGAAGAGAGAGAGGGAGACGCAGAATCCAAAGCAGGTTCCAGGCTCTGAGCTGTCAGCACGGAGCCCGACATAGAGCTTGAACTCACGAACAAGATCATGGCCTGAATTCAGGTGCTTAACTGACTGAGCCACCCCGGTGCTCCCCAAAACATCTATCTTTAGATAGTTGGAAAACATATCTTTTTTCCATATATGTATGGAAAACATATCTTTAATAGTTGGAAAAAATCAAACGTACAGTATTTTTGTGATATGCAGCAACTATATAAAAACCTATTCTTAAAATGACACCATTAGCATCACTGGTATTCATCCATGTCCGTTGAAAACTGTGTCCACAGGAAAAGCTGAACTGGACGTTTACAGTCGTACCCTTATTCGTAACTGTGTACACTTGGTGGCCGCCAGGAAGTCCTTCCATACGTGAATAGATATGTAAACCAGTAATCCAGACCTGAACTATCATTCAGTGCTTAAAAAAAAAAAAAAGCCATAGAATGATATGGGGTGTCCTTCAATGCCTAGCATTAAGTGAAAGAAGCCAATCTGAGCAAGGAATATCTTGTAGGCCTCCACGTCCCTATCCTTCTGGAAGAAGCCAAACTGTGGAGGCAGTGAAAAGAAGAGGTTGCCAGGGGTTGGGAAGGGAGAGAGATGACTCGTCAGAACACAGCGGATGTTCGAGGCGGTGGAAATAGTCGGTGAATTACTATAATGGTAGGTCCACGTCCTTATACATTCGTATGGACCATAGCACATCTAACACCAAGAGTGAGTCCTGATATAAAATATGGACTTTGGGTGACTGGGTGTCAATGTACATTTATCCATTGTAATGGATGTGCCCTCTGGAGGAGGAATTTTTTTGGATATTTATTTGTGTGTGTGTGTGTGTGTGTGTGTGTGTGTGTGTGAGAGAGAGAGAGAGAGAGAGAGAGAGAGAGAGAGAGAGAGAGAGAGAGAGAGAGAACGCACACAAAAAGTGGAGGAAGCCAAGAGAGAGGAAGACACAGGACGGGAAGCAGGCTCTGAGCTGACAGCAGCCAGCCGATATGGGGCTCAAACTCACAAACCAGGAGATCACGACCTGACCCGAAGTCACACTGAGCCACCCAGGCGCCCTGGGAAGATGTTTTGGAACAGAGAGAACTGACAATAAAGGACTGTGCATGTGTGGGGGCAGCAGATAAATGGGAAACGTCTGTACCTTTTGTTCCATTTTTCTCTCAGCCCCAAATACTCAAAATGTAGCCTGTTGAAAACTAGATGAGACTCAAATATCCATGTCTGTGAATTAAGTTTAACTGGTCTACAATAACAGTGCTTCATCTATATATCATCTGTGGCTGCTTTTGGGGGCTATAGTGGTAGCTGAGTGTTTAAGACAAAGACCACATGGCCTGCAGACTGGAAAATGTGACCCATCTGGCTTTTTCTGTAAAAAAAAAGTGTGACCCCTGCTCTATAATTATGAATTAAGTGTCATCATGATCAAAGGCAGAAGTAACCAGTTCTGCTTCCCTGAAAACCTGAAAGACATGTTAGGACTGGATTTTGAAGAATGAGGTGGAATCAAGGCTTTGAGGACCTTTCTCTTGTTTTCTGTATTAATCTTGCATTCCGTGCCACGTACTGAAAGTGACAGGCATCCCTGGGGGGGTCAGAAGCTGCAATCACAGAAACTTGATGTAAGACAATCATTTCTTACATTGATATGGGTAAGAGAATGTCACCTGCATGGCTAAGTTTCTGACATTCTTAAATGTTTCTGCTTTCATGGAGAAGTACAGTTAGAATTTTTATGGTGATCTATAGTAGTATATATACATGAATTGTTCAAAGAAAGAGACACAGTTCAAAGACAATGCCTCACATCAAATTGCTCATAAAAGGATGTCCACTTTGCCACTTTGACTCAACATAGCATGGGGAGTCCTAGTCACAGCAATCAGGCCTGAATGAGTGAATGAATAAATAAATAAACAAATAAATAAAAGGCATTCAAATTGGTAAGGAAGAAGGTAATCTGTCACTATTTACAGATGACAGGTTATATAATGGAAAATCCTAAGGACTCCCATAAAAAATGATCACAAGTAACAAATGAACTCAGTAAAGTCCCAGGATACAAAATGGATACACAGAGATAGGTTGCATTTCTATCCTAATAATGAAGTAGCAGAAAGAGAAGTTAAGAAACAAATGTATTTACAATTGCAACACAAAGAATAAAATACTAGGAATAATCTTAACCCAGGAGATGAAAGATCTGTACTCTAAAACTATACAGCACTGAGGAAACTAAAGATGAAACAACCAGATGGGAAAAATATTATATACTCATGGATGAGAAGAATTAATACTGCTGAAATGCTCATCCCACCCAAAGCAATCTACAGATTCAATGAAATCCCTATCAAAATACCAAGAGCATTTTTCACAAACTTAGAACAAATAATGCTAAAGTATGCATGGAACCACAAAAGACGGCCAAAGCAATCTTGAGAAAGAACAGAGCTTGAAATCCCAGATATCAAGACATATTACAAGGCTGCAGTAATCAAAACAGTATGGTACTGGCACAAAAATAGACAATCGATCAATGAAGCAAAACAGAGAGCCCAGAAATAAACTCAAGATAACATGGTAAATTAATCTATACCAAAAGTGGCAAAAATATCCAATGGGAGAAAAATAGTCTCTTCAATAAACAGTGTTGGTGAAATTGGACAGCGACATGCAACTTACTGAATGAAACATGATATTTGCAAATGGCATATCCAATAAGGGGCTAATAGCCAAATAATATAAAGAACTCATACAACTCAGTATCAGAACCTAGGAATAATCCAATTAAAAAATGGGCTGAGAACCGGAAGAAATGTTTTTCCAAAGACAATACACAAGTGGCCACCAGATACATGAGAAGATGCTTAACATCACTTGTCATCAGGGAAAGGCAAATCATAAGCCACAAGGAGATATATTACCTTACAGCGTCAGGATGGCCAAGCCAATGGAAGCCATATAGGATGCATCAGTAGAGGAATGGATAAAGAAGACATGGTGTGTGTATATGTGTGTCTATGAATATATACATATACATGTAATATATATATATGTATATATATATATATATATATATATATATATATATACACCATAAAAAATGAGATCTTGGGTTTTGCAACAATATGGATGGACCTAGAAGGTATTATGCTAAGTGAAATACGTCAGAGAAACACAAATACCGTATCATTTTGCTTATATGTGCAACAAATAAACACGCACCCACAGAACACGAGCAGACCCATAAATACAAAACAAATCGGTGGTCCCCCCGAGGGGAGGGAGGTTGGGGGATGGGCAAAATGGGTGACGGAGATTGGGAGACACACACTTCCAGGGGATGGAGTAAGGCAGGGGATGAAAGATCGAACACAGATACAGTTCATGGAGTTTCAATCCTGTTGTGTGAGGGCAGACGGTAACCACATTTGCGGGGAGCTGTGCAGAACACCAGAGTTGTCAAACCACTGTGCTCTACATCTGAAACTCATAATATTGTGTGTCACGTTTGCTTCAATAAAGAAAAGATTGGTCTTAGAGATATTGTGCCTTGATGGATGTCCAAACAATCGTAGCTGAAGGGAAAAGGAGAGAAACCTAGACAGATAAAGTGAACTTTCAACTCCCATAACCCTGACAAAAGCCTACCACCTATTGCCCTGTTTTTCTACCAAAAGATAGAGCTTTGGTTTCTGGGGCTAGAGTAAGAAATGCAGGGTGCTTGAGGGGCTCAGTCAGCTAAGCATCCAACTTTGGCTCAGGTCATGATCTCACGGTTCGTGGGTTCAAACCCCACATCAGCTCTGTGCTGACAGATCAGAGCCTGAGCCTGCTTCAGATTCTGTGTCACCCTCTCTCTCTGCCCCTCCCCTGCTCAGTCTTTCTGTCAAAAATAAGCAAACATTAAAAATAAAAATAATAAACGTAAACCCAAGAAACAAAGGTAAAACCGAAGAAACAAAGGGAAGGGCACGGTCAAGGTGTTATGGGGAAGGGCACGGTCAAGGTGTTACGGCAAACGGCACATCAAAGTCAAAGTTTCACAAGCTACAGCGCACCCCAGTCATCCTCAAACACGATAGGATGGACCTGCGGTGTCTCTACTCGGCTCTCATGCCTAAGTCCAAGGACGTGTTCATGGGATAGAGATGTGCGTTAGGAGAGTTTCCCCAGGAGACCGAGAAAGAACTGAGCAAGCTCCGCTTGCCAAAGGGTGATGAAAATGTTTAAAGAAACACAAAAGGCATGGCTCCATCCCCTGTCTCTGTAGTCCAGTAGCTAAAAGATGTCACAGAGAGCAGAGTCTACTTATCCACAAAGGGCCAACAGTTACACCCACATTTCGGAGAACCAACAGGCTTCTACCCGACCTAGTATAGAAAGGATATACTGAACCACAAATAATGGATTAATGGATTCTCTACGGTGCTCTGCAAGATGAGTAATGGCGGTGTGAGGACGTGGTGGGAGTTACTCATGGATGCCAGCTAATCAGGGCCTGAGGATCGGGCCCTTCCTGCCTTTTCCTGTGCGTGCTCAGAGGTGGCCAACTTCCTTTCTGGATGACGAATGGGCGGTGCCAAGGAGCATAAAATATATAGCTATGAAATGCACCAGGCTGTGCCGGGTCTTTGAGAGCAAAGCCGCGGGGAGCAAGGCTGAGCGTTCCATGTGTCCTTGTCTTTGGGTGTGACGCTCACAAGCTCTGGGGTAAGGGGCTGGCAGGTGTGATGAAGGGGGAGACTTTGTTTCTGGGACTTTGGCAAAAACAACAACAAAACTGTACTCTGATACTCATATTCATAAACCATAGCAACTAGCGACCTAGAAAAAATGATTTGGTAATGGAAGTCAAGTTGGCAGGGGTCAACAAAAGGAACCATACCAAGATGGATGTGTTTTACAGAGTTCACCAAAAATATGGGCGCCATTACCTCTAGAATGAAGATGGGTCCCAAGCAGAAGCATCTTTTAGAAACCAACAGTGTTACTTACTGCTATAGACTGGGAAGGAACAGAGAGGAACATCGCAGAAGCAAATACTTTGTGCTAAAAGAAGAAAGAAAAGAAAGAATTTTCTGGTCCCTCCCAAATTCCCCTATTCCATTATAAAGATGTGGTGAATGTTATATTTTAGTTAAGTGGTTGCGTCCCATTGGGGTATGAGCTAAACACTTCAAAAGATCTCTTATCTCGCTTCCTAAATAGGTAAAGGGAAACTCAGGGTTTGATTTCAGTTAATGTATTTTCTTTTAATGACAAAGGGGAATGGAGGGTGATGAATGTCTCAATACTACAGCAGCCTACTGTGGACTTTCGGTGACAGGGACGGAAGCAGGAATTATGGATGGGTGCGGTTCCCACATGGTACCTCCTTTTTCCCTCCCTCTACGAACTCCTTCTGCTCGTACATCCGTTCACTTCCTCAGATGCCTTCTGGGGTTCTGTCGATGCTGCACTCCTGAGGATCACACGTCATTCATTTATTCAGCAGGCACACAAACCGTTTATCCCGAGTTCGAGGGTAAAGCAATTAGATTTCTAATCAGATAACGATGGACTCGGGAAACAGGCTAGATAATTTCTTGTTAAGAAAAAGCACTCTTTGAAAAAGGCCATAACGCCTCTCCAATTCCGTATGCCAAACGGATCTCTGAATGGGGCTAACTCGTTTAGCTGTTTTCCTGATGTGACAGGTAATGCTTCTCCAAATAATTCAATTTATTGGGGTGGGGGGAAGGCGGCGAAGAAAAGACTCTTGGATCATCTCAATAAGTGTGTCGGGCATATTCCTTGGAATCTGTTGGAGTGTTCAATTCCAAAGTATATTCTCATTTTCTTGGAAGGAGACTTGGAGATATAAGTTATTCATTCAGTCGATTTTAGCTGTGTTCACTTCCAGCATTGAAATCAATGTTTCATCCCTTTCTACAACTTGGACTAACTTTCCCCTCCCAGTACCAAATATTTTACAACATGACTTTTGCAATGAAATAATGATATGTATGAATCCCCGTCTCAAAAAGGTATTGGAATGTTGCCTCCTCTTCAATTGAAGATTTGTGGGTTACGATCATTAGACAGGAGTTATTCTAAATAGGATCCAGGCCGTTAATCAGTTGCCAATAAACTGGAGTAAATTCTACCGTGCTGAGTTGTTCCAGTGCAGATTTTTATACCAAAAAATAAACAGTGCGAGATGTACTGTGTGGACCATTCATGCACTTATCTCTTAATCAGTGCCTAGAGGCAGCTGTTACATTTTCAATACAGTATTCAAAGATAAAAGGTTTGCATTAATAACATGGTGGGATATTGTAGTGTTGAGTGCCACAGAGAGGGAGCGAGAATACTATGAAAATATCCACTTCTGAAAGCACACGCGGGTAGGAGGTAATACCTCATCCCTACAGTGAACGTTCTGAGTGCTTTCTTTGGAATTTATGGTTTATTTGCTGGTGAGGAAATGCCCCTTTAACTCTATTTAAATTGGGGTTGCATGAATATTTTAAGTGATGGTTTCCACCAAAGGAACATTTTCCTTGTGGAGTGAGCAACAGAAAAATATTCCACTTGACTTTCTTTGCTGGGTTGCAAAGCTATAACTCTTGAAACAACAGTATTCACTGCCTTAGTTATTAAAGTAAATAGTTTGGGAGTAAGTAGGCTAATTCTGGCCCCTTAGACTATGACATGAAAAAATATTAGGAAAAATGGGGCACCTGGGAGGCTCAGTCAGTTGAGCATCCGACTTCAGTTCAGGTCATGATCTCACGGCTCATGAGTTCGAGCCCCACGGCGGGCTCTGTGCTGACAGCTCAGAGCCTGGAACCTGACTCAGATGCTGTTTCTCCCTCTCTCTCTCTGCCCCTTTCCCACTCACAATCTGTGTGTGTCTCTCTCGAAAATAAATAAATGTAAAAATTATATATATTAGAAAAAATTTTAAATTAAAAAAAACAAGTAGAAAAAAGGGAATATTAGATGGACCCCCCTCTCCCCCAAATATGTAAAAGCTGGAAAGAACTTAGTTAACAACCATGTTAACTAGTTGCTTCTTAGAGCCTTCCGTGCATGCCAATGTCACCGCCACCATGTAAATAAACTGTAACAATTATCACTGCTCTCTCTACAAATAAGCAAAGTGAGATCCGCAAAAGTTAGGTCCAAACGTGTGTCAGGCAAGGACATGGATTACCTACCCAGGAGTGTCTACCGCACGTGAGCTCCAAACCACACATCCACACCGACAGGATTCAACTTTCTCAGGAGGGAGACCACCCACAGATCCGCACGACACTATCAGGCACTTAGTAAAAATAACCATTGCAAACATCTAATAAGCACCTTCTGTGTACAAAAGCAGAGTACTGGGCACCCGGGTGGCTCAGTCAGTTAAGTGTCCAACTTGAGCTCACGTCATGATCTTGTGGTTCAGGCATTTGAGCCCCACGTCAGGCTCTGTGCTGACAGCTCAGAGCCTGGAGCCTGCTTCAGATTCTGTGTCTCCCTCTCTCTCTCCCCTTACCCTGCTCATGCTCTGTCTCTCTCTCTTTCTCAAAAATAAACATTAGAAACATTTTCGAAAGCAGAGTACTACAAGCTGTACAGAGATGGGCAAAACACAGCCCCTTTGAAAAGCTTCTGAGGCGTAGGAGAGAGAAATTCTAGGACAAAATATTAGTTAATAGGAAGAAAATATATAATTTATCCAGGGTCCTACATTCGCCGAGGATTACCTTTAATTATTTTGTTTGTGTGTTTTAAATGAGAACACAATAATCCTGTCACTACAATATCAATTAAATTTTTATACTTCTATTTCATTGAATATAAAGTTTAATTTTAAAGGGCTCATTGAATTTATAGTTGACAAATCCTTCTTATCCCTACTTATAATTCCTGGCTCTTGTACTAAGATCTGAATTTCTTCTTCTTCTTCACAAATCAGAGGGATTAAAGCCATACCAAAAAAAAAAGTGTCTAGAATTGGCCAGCGTCTCTCTTGGGCATTTCTCTGAAATTTAACATAGCTCCTGATCAAGTCTAGTGAAGGATATTTTAGTGTCTAAAAGAATACTGGACCAAGAGTCAGGAGACCGGGAAAAATATTTAAAATATTAAAAGTATTACATGACCCGTGTTTTATCTGCCTCCACAAGGGAATTATAACACCTCCCACTTAGCCACACAGAATCATAGGGAGAGTTGTAAAAGTAGTTTGCTAATTATAGAAAGTCTAACAGGCACATACAACCAACCATCACACTGAGGATATAGATTTTAATTCACACGCCCCTCCCATCTAACATCCAACCTGGAATAAAATGACTCGTCCCTCATGTTTTCTGAATCAGTGAGCACATTTCAGCATCCCTACGTCTCCAAGAAGCTTGCTTCTGATTTCTCCGGATTTTCTCCAGTGCTAAAGCACTGTGCCTACACCAGCCTGAATCTTAATATAACATAGTTAATCACTTAACTCCTGTTCATGACTTGTTTGTTAGTCTCAACATGCACATCAATTTTACTGAGAACTTTTTAAAATTTCTTAATGTTTATTTTTGAGAGAGAGAGAGAGAGAGAGAGAGAGAGAGAGAGAGTGAGAGAGAGAGCAGGGGAGGGGCAGAGAGAGGGAAATACAGAATCCAAAGCAGGTTCCAGGCCCTAAGTAGTTAGCACAGAGCCCGACACAGGGCTCAAACTCATGAACCATGAGATCATGACCTGAGCTGAAGTCAGACGCTTAACACACTGAGCCACCCAGGTGCCCCTACTGACAAGTTTCTGAAGACAGAAATTAATAGTATGACATTCACATCAACAGAGAGAACATAGGAAAATGGTCTATATAAAGTAGAAGTTTCCATAAATGATGATGGTGGTGGTGGTGGCAACAATATTGACCAGGCCAAGCACCCAACCCGCCTTCAAAATCAAAGCTGAGCTCACACACTGACTTCCACATTTCGTCCTTTGCCAGAGATTGGGTTGAACATCAAAGTCCACGTTTATGCATGGTAGAGGGAAGTCCGATCTCCTGAATTTCTGAACCAACAATGGGTGTATCCTTTGATTACTATGTTGTCCTAGAGAGGGCTTACATGTGAGACAAAAATGGTAACCAACCTAACAATTTCCACATACATCTCAAGGGATAAAAGGAGATCCCAGGGCTCTAGTTCAAATACATCTCCTTGTTTCAGCAGACTCCGTAGTGTGAAATACTCGTAAATAATACCTTCATTTCAACCCTTCCTTGTCAGTCATGAACTGAGTGAGGTACATTGGGCGGGTCTGGTAGGGATTGTATCAAAACATGGATATTGTGATTTGAATGGACATCTTTCTCCTCATAGGTTACTAATTTTTGTAGGTCGCTATTTAATCATTCGTCAGTATACGGAGATTCAATGATGATTCAACAACCAAGCCTCAACCCCTTGGCTCTGAATTATTTTTGAGCACAGAAGTAAGAAATCGTTACGGTAGACATCCACTGAAGAATGTAATAATAGGGCAAAAATATACTAATTTGAATGTTATTAGAAGTACTGCTGGATTAAAATTCCTCAATAGAATAATAGTACAAAAATAACTTGCAGTATTGTTTCCATCCCTATGCCACTAACTTGAAGACATGAGTTGGTGTGTGTCATGATAGGTGACCAATAGAGGAGTGCTATTCCACATTTAACAGGAGGTATAAATTTATTTTTCAAAAAATCGCAAGGTTAGGTGTGAATTATGGGAACTGTGTAATTATTAACAATGCTGCAAAAATATTCTCTTCAAATAAAATGCATTATTTGTGTTCTATTTTTAGGGCTGGGATTCTGACTTCTGGTATGTGATAATCATGACTTCTCTCTCTTTGAAAGCTTGTGTGACTTAGCCTCCAGCCTGCATTTCCTCCAGCCCCAATTTCCCATCTTCTCTTGCTTTCCTTCCTGCGTTGCTGCATCTGAGACAGGACTCCAGGGCTAAACTACCGTCCGGAGGAGGTGCCCAGCCCAGGAAAAATGCAGCTTTTCGGACTCACAGGTGTGCCTCCTCGTTGTACCAGGATTTCTTCACTGGAAAACAGCCCTCTTCCATTTTCTAAAGGAAGGGAGTGCTTTTCTGGAAAACCCTGCGGATACGGCAATGCCTGAAGGCTTTTGGTGAAAAAACTAAAAGAAGAAATTTTAGAAACTACCAAATCTCTGTATTTGCCCCATGCTGTGGAATTCACGGGGACACAACAGCATGTTCTCCATTTCCCAGCAGACCCTTCCACACCGGTCAGGCACTGTGATTCAGTTTGGCCAGGCAAACCGCTGATATTCCTTACACCTGAGCCATTTTATCTTACTTTATTTTTTTATGTTTATTTACTTTTGAGAGAGAGAGAGTGTGAGCAGGGGAAGGGCAGAGAAACAGGGCGACACAGGAATCAAAGTAGCCTGCAGGCTCCGAGCTGTCAGCAAAGAGCCTGATGTGGGTCTCGAACCCACAAACCACGAGATCATGACCTGAGCTGAAGTGTGATGTTCATCCAACTGAGCCACCCAGGCGCCCCACACCTGAGTCATTTTAAAAACCAAATTTATAAACTTTAAAAATATGTGAGAATTGGGCTTATTTTGGCAAAATCTTGATTATTATCTAGTATCTATGTCGATCTGATAAAGCAATAACGTTGCTCAGGATACAGGGACAGGTCACGTGACAGGAACATGGCTGTCTAAAAGGAAACGCACAGTTGACCTGATGGCATTACCCTTCAGGTCTCTGATGAAAAAGTATGATCATATGAATTTGTTTTAACTGTGAACTTTCCAAAAACAATTAAGAGTCTTTTGGTACCATTAAATGTCTGGTTCCACATGAGAAAATGACTATCCTATAAACATTAATTTTGGAATCTTTCAGCTAAGAGAATGCCAGAGATTAAAGATATTAATAAACACAGCTCAGGAAAAAATTGCCTGTTTGCAAGATAGGTATTCACAGAGCAAATAACGTTGAGCCTTAAAATAAGATAAACGATCTCACTGTGGGCACCATTCTCTATAATCGGATGCTCTGCAAATACAATTCTGGATTGAGATTTCTCTCATTACGATTTTTAAAACTACTCTGACCTTGTTGGTCAGGCTGAGATAAGCAGAGGCAAAATTCATCCCTTAAAAGACCCTGTGCGTGTACATTTACGGGAGAGCGTAATGCTATTTGAAACGCTCCATATTTCACCCGATGAGAAACACTGCGAACTTCCAGCCAAACACCAGAGTCATGATCTGCATTGATACAGTGTGGTCATCTCATAAAAGGACAGAAATATTTTGCTATCCTTGTCTAGGATAATAATCTGACAGCAAAGTTCTACTGAATCCAGACAGCCTAAATACAACAGCTAGAGGGAGGTGATCTAATGTAGTCAACAGATACAACATTTCCTTCAATCTACTCTTGGATTATCTAGGCTACGTTATGGTAGAGTCTTCGTCAAGAAAAAAAAAATCTGTGCTCATGTAACCAATGATTAAGTCTATGCCTAGTATTTAGATTTCCAAAGAGACCATATGCGTGCTAAAATTTGGAAAACCCTGAGTAGAATCACAAGAGCAGTTGAGTTCCTAAATTTCTCTTTTACTACATTTGTGGCATTCCTAAAGATATCACCCACCCAGAACGGATGGCTTATTTTATTATCCTGTTCTCTACAGGACAGAACTGCAGTCATGAATCAGATGTAGCCCGCGACATCAGTTTTCACTCCCAAACCCCATTTTTAAAAAGGGCATTAGTGGTTTAAATACCCACACAGACCAAAAGGGCACGTGCTGAGAATCAACCACAGTATTTACAGATGCCATTGATGGAGAAGTTCACAAACAGAAAGGAAAACGTCGTGAAATCCAGTCCAAGGGGTGATCACAATGCTTGCTATGGGTAGAAGGGCAGGTTGCTAAGAAATTAATTAGGCACTGTTGAAAATTACCGTCATATACTCAACCTCCTTAAAAATCCAGCTCAAGAATTCCACTTTTGTGCAGCCAGTTAAGATCCTACTGAACCGACACATGTCCATGTACCAAGAATAAACTCAAAACACTATATACCAATCCACTACCTGAAGTTAGAGGAGAAAATCTAGAAGCAGGCAGATACTGGAGAAGAGCGTGTGAGAAGCGAACCACAAGATTGGGTTTTCCATCCTGTATAACGTTTAGCCCAAGAGCATGTGACAGTTACCACCTTCAGCTAAAATTCTAGTAAAATGCCTGCAGTTGTTCTGGTCAAGAGAAATAGAGTGACATGTTGAGGCTGGGGGGCTTCTGAGCTCAAACTGTACTTTTGGATTCAAGCCTTCCATCAAATTTTTTTTAGTAGTTTTTATTTTTGAGAGAGAAAGACAGAGCATGAGCAGGGGAGGAACAGAGAGGGAGGGAGACACAGAATCTGAAGCAGGCTCCAGGCTCTGAGCTGTCAGCACAGAGCCCGACGCCGGGCTTGAACTCACAAACCGTGAGATCATGACCTGAGCTGAAGTCAGATGCTTAACACACTGAGCCACCCAGGTGCCCCTGAAGCCTCCCTTGAAAATTCTTTCTGCTTGGTTCACTCAAACACGGTCATCGCCCTCACTGGCCAGCACAGGACTTCACGGCTCTGACACACAGCACTTTCGGATCTGCTGTTATGCCTCTCTCTGTGTCTGCTCTCTGTAAGAGATGGTAAAGCAGTTTAAAGAGAAAAAGATACTTCACTTCACTATGTTTTTATAGCACATAGCCTTCTGCAGCCCCTAGACTCCCTATAAAAGTGCATGCATATTAATAAGGGACTTTATCCTACTGTAGAACTGGACAATTATTACTATCACCAACTTATCATTTAAGGGAAGAATACGCAGTTCATTTCAAATGCCGTAACAAGGGTGCCTGGATGGTTCAGTCGATTGAGAGTCTGGCTCTTGATTTTGGCTCAGGTCACGATCTCAGAGTCTGTGAGATTGCATGGGTTTCTGTCTCTCTCTCTCTGTCTGCACCTTCCCCACTCATGCTTGCTCTCTATCAAAAAAAAATTTTTTAAATAAATAAATAATAAAAACCCCATAACAATCTCCACCACATTTTCAGGATTGGAGGAAAGTTAAAACATTTGTCAAAGCCTGCATAATTTTTTTAACCAAAAAAAAAATTAACAATCTCAGTATTTGAGACCAACAGTAAATTCTGTTGCATGGGAAATTGTGAAGCATTATAAATGTACAGGCCCTTTTCCTCTGAACTCTGTGTGGTCCCTGACATTCAGACACTTTCAACTTTCCCGTCATCCGAGAACCAAGTTGTAGGTTTCACAGAGAAACTTTTCCTGACACAGTGAAATCTCTGCCAATTGGATGGTCCTCTGTGGTCACAGAAAATCAAATGATCTCACAAAGAGAGGGGGTCCTATGCATATTGTCCCAGGCAGAACTAAGAATCGTAATTTATAATTTTATTGGCAAGCACAAAGGCAAGAAGGATATTTATAAGTGCCCATATTCTACAGAGTCCTAAGTTTAGTTATTCATGCATTGGATTGATTTATTTTTTTCTGTAAATAAGACCCATCAGTATATATTTTTTATTCATTCATGATAGGCCTGCACTAGGACATTTTTCCTGGGGCTTTACTTTTCTTGTACGTTTCTTAGTGATCTTATGTAACATTTGCAACACCATTCACACCTTTGAGTTTAATATTAAAAACCTTGAGAAGATATTTTGTTCCTTCTCATGTTACATTTCATTCTGAATCATGTGTATGAGGCTTGATCTATGAAAAGACATGAGACTTTTTTGCCATTTGATACTTGGACAAGTTGTTTCCCAAATGACTTCTATACAGTTAGACGATCTTGCCTCTATTCCTTTGTCCGCACGCAACGATTCCCCTTACACATTATTTATGTCATTGACGAAGGCCTGTTGATATTGTTGATTATATCTTAGGGACATTTTAGGACATCCACAATTTTTAAAGGAAGCAAGAAAAAAAGTCTACTGCCCATGATTAACAACAACAAAATCATGTCTTTCGATAAAAAGCTGAATGTATAGTATTTTCTGAGCTGTCATTCACATTCTCCTATGGCTTCCCTGTTATTGCGATGGGTCTCGGAAGGGAGTAAATACTCAGCTAATACATCTTTTTATTTTAGGGATGGACACTCCATCTTCAAGCTCACGGACTTGGGCTTTGCGCCATAAATGAGGAGCTCTGCCTTGTTTTGGAGTATTGTTCACCGTCAGACCCCCGTCTTTCTCAGAAGACCCCGTGTCCAATTCAGCTGATCGGTGCTGAGTGATGGCCCCTTGCGTCTGTGTGTGGGGTCCTATCTGCTTTGTGCTTACACTGCACTGTGGAGTCTCCAGGTCTGCGGTGGACAGAATGTGTGTCCCCCAATTTGCATATTGAAGACTAACTCCCAATACAATGGTATTAGGAAGCGGGACCTTTAGAACGTGATCAGGTTATGAGCGTGGATTCCCCACGAATGGGATTAGGGACCTATGAAGAGAGGCCCCAGAAAACTCCCTCACCCCTTCCACCGTTTGAGGAAACAGCCACAAGACGGACTCCTGTGAACCAGAAAGTGAGTTCTCACGAGGTCCCGCATATGCCATGCCTCGACCTTGGACTTTCAGCCCCAGAACTGGGAAAAATGCCAGTGTGTGTGTTTGTTTTCATAGAAACCATCCCATCTGTGGTATTCTGATCGAGCTGCTCGCACCAAGACAAAATCTGACACCACGTCCGATATTCTTCCACGCCTGGATACGACCAGACACCCAGTCATGCCTGTAAGCTCGGAAGGTCCTCCCTGTCGCTCCTGGCCGGCCAGAATGGTTTGAGCGTGTCAACACCAGTTTGCTCACTGGGGTTCTGTTTCTTCCCTAATTACTTCATTTTGCTCTCATTGCAAGCAAGTGACCTTGACTGCACTGCTTCCTAATGTTACACGCACACACACACACACACACACACACACACACACACAGTCTTGAGGAAACAGCACCAGGACCTCGTTATTTTCTCTCCATACGGTATGCCAGACCTCCCGTGAGCATTTCCAAAGGTAGTACTTTCCATCCATCCGTAGCCACGGGCCCCCATGTGTCTTCTTGGCTTATTCACTCTACCTCTGACAGGAGGAAAGTCTTTCAAGCAGCCGCACTCCATAGATCAATGTTGGTCACTGGCCCATTCTTACCAACGCTCCCTGACAATAATAAAGTGTTCCTCGCTGAAGACTCAGGTGCCAGTCGCACACTAAATGCTTTGCATGCATTCCCTAACTTATCATAACATCCATGACACAGGCATTTCCATGTCTCCTTTCTTCTCCCTTTATAGCGGACTACATGGAGTTTTACAACATAAATGGCCTTCCCAAGGAATATAGCTAAAGGATAGAGTGGGTATTTATTTTCAAGATTTGTAAGTAGCCTTTACACCTGACATCAATAGTCACATGCTCTACTGACTGACTGAGCCACCCAGGTGCCCCTGGATTTGGTATGTCACACCTGTATTCTATGACAGTTTTCCACCTGCCTTTCCGTGTATAGTGTCCCTCACGCCATGAGCCTCCAACACTTGGATCAACAAGCTAAGCTATTTTTGCCAACAAGGATATTTACATTATTTTGGGGGAAAAGAACTGTAGACCCCTTATAGGCACGGCTTTCAGCCACCCAGTGTCTATATCTAAATCATTCAGGAAGGGTCTCAAATGGATTGTGAAAATTTTGAGTTCACTCTCTTCGTTTCTATTTAAAATATTCTATTTCTATGGGTCACTTTTTAAAAATATACCAATGCAAGGTTTAGGGTATGTATTTTAATAAAATATTATAGACCAACTCATTCAAGCTTCAGATAGGGTGTAATTTCCAGAAAATGAAATATTCTCCATCTTCATGGATCCAAATAAAGCCCCCTTTGAATTCCATTAATCCCTCCTTAACTTACCATCTTTAGTTAATAACTTCACTGTTTTAAAAGAGCAGAATGTTAAGTAATATTCAAAACATTCCCGAAACATTATGAAGCATTGGCGTTGGTTTTATCTTTACCGTAAAAATAGGTGTATGTCCACAGCAATGTGACACCCTTGTCTTAGACTAGATCTTCAATGTGGATTTATGACTAAGAGAAAATCATATTACGTTCAGTTTTTCGTTTCACTTTAAGTCTTCTCTTACCTAGTCAGTATTTACTATATGGCCCACATGAAACAACCTAACTTTTCTCCCACAGGCAAAGAATATTAATATGACCACTAAAAATTATATAATACCCTATAATAATTTTTATGTTTTGCAGCGAAGGTGTTCTGATAAAACTTTTTATTATGCCAGGTCAATGTAAGCTATCACCTCTTTGAACGAATTCTATAGAAATGTGCATTGTGTTCATGTCTTTAACTATTCCTTAAAGGCTGTGTGCCTTGGGGCACGAGGGTGGGTCAGTCAGTTAAATGTCCAACTTGGGCTCCTTCATGGTCTCCTGGTTGGTGAGTTCAAGCCCGGACCAGAAGCTGAAACACAGAACCAGCTTCCTATCATCTGTCTCCCTCTCTCAGCCCCTCCCCTGCTCACGCTCTGTCTTTCAAAAAATAAATAAAAATTCTAAGACATCTTGTGCCTTAAGAAGTCAGACATAGATAATACTTTTTATTAACTTCACTTAAATATATCTAAAGAATGCACTTATCTGTAAACTGTCTCTTTGAAGATGGAAAAATACAGAGGTACAGTTCTGAATGGGATTTGGGAATCAAATTGCCTTGAAAATGAGAATCAGATCAACTAAACTTGCATTTTTGAAATGATGTTTCTTCAAGTTCAGAATTTCAAAAATATCTCAAATTTTAGTGTGGAGAGAGTTTTGAGGGAGAAATATGAGGAAAAATAGTGAAAATATCTTTTTTTTAAAATGTTTTATTTATTTTTGGGGGCGCCTGGATGGCTCAGTTGGTAAGCATCCGGCTTTGGCTCAGGTCATGATCTCACGGTTCGTGGGTTTGAGCCCCACGTCAGGCTCTGTGCTGACAGCTAGCTCAGAGCCTGGAACCTGCTTCTGGTTCTGTGTCTCCTTCTCTCTCTGATCCTCCCCTGCTTGCACTCTCTGTGTCTCTCAAAAATAAATAAAAGATATAAAAAAATTAAAAAAATAAATGTTTTGTTTATTTTTGATGCAGAGAGAGACAGAGCATGAGAGGGGGAAGAGCAGAGAGAGAAGGAGACAGAACCGGAAGCAGGCTCCAGGCTCTGAGCTGTCAGCACAGAGCCTGACGCGGGGCTCGAACCCACGACCGTGAGATCTGACCTGAGCTGAAGCCGGAGGCTTAACCGACTGAGCTACCCAGGTGCCCCAAAAGAGTGAAAATATCTTAAGAAATTTTTCAAGTATTACTTTTAGCTTTCAAGAGTTTTGAGATGATAAATCATGCAAATATGCATGTCTTTGTACACCAATGACACAACATAGTTGTTCAATAGCATTAAAGGGAGGGTACAATGAAACATGTGGGAAAAAATGGCCTTTAGAGATTTCTGAGTCTTGAAAGCTGAGACAGGCATTGCCAGGAGGAGTATTACTAAGAAATGTAAGTGCTCTGGGGCACCTGGGTGGCTCAGTTGGTTAAGCGTCCGGCTTTGGCTCAGGTCATGATCTCACACTTCATGGGTTCCAGCCCCACATCAGGCTCTGTGCTGACTGCTCAGAGCCTGGAGCTGCTTCCCATTCTGTGTCTCCCCCTCTCTCTCTGCCTCTCCCCAGTGGCACTCTGTGTCTCTCGGTCACAAAAATAAACATTAAGAAATAATTTAAAATAAAAAGAAAAGAAAGTAAATTTTCTTTCAAAAGGGCATGAGAAAACCCAAAACTCAGTTCCTATCAACTGCACATTTATAAACTATCAATGATAAATTTACCAAAATAGTAAAATGTCTTGTAATCTCTGTTCTGCCTGGCTGGAATACCTTCTAACGTGAGGAATTACTTCTTTATCTGAAAACAGATATTTTTTTTTGTTTTTGTCTCAACGTATTTCCAATCTGGAAAATGCAATCATAGAATGTTATTCTTTATCCATTATTTTGTGACAAAGTATCCCAAAATGTAGCAGCTTAAGACAACTCACATGCGTTGCTTCCCAGTTTCTGTGGTCTGGAATCTTGCCACAGCCTAGCCAGGTCTTCTGATCATAATCATCTGAAGGCTCGAGGGGGGGAGGACCTTTGTCCCAGTGAATGTGGTCACTGGCAGGATTCAATACTTCACACTGCGTTGGGCTGAGGGCCTCAGTTCATTTGTGAGTGGCAGCCAGAGGTTTCCCTGAAGTGCCTTCTTTCTGGGCTTCCCAAACAGTCTGGATTATCAAAGTTTTCAAACCAAGAAGGGAATAGAAGTAGGGTACTACCAAGAGAGGCGTCACATACGTTTGTGACGTAATCACAGAAGTGACAGCTCATTACTCTTCATTATTTTATGCGTTAGAAAGAAGTCGTTAGTGGGGTGCCTGAGTGACTCAGTCAGTTAAGCATCTAACTTCAGCTCAGGTCATGATCTCATGGTTCATGAGTTCAAGTCCCACGTCAAGCTCTGGGCTGACAGCTAGCTCAGAGCCTGGAACCTGCTTCTGATTCTGTGTCTCCCCCTCTCTACCCCTCCCTCTACTCTCACTCTCTCTCTCTCTCTCTCAAAAATAAAGACATCTTAAAAAAATAAAAAGTCATTAGGTCCCCTGCACACACACAAGGGGAAGGAAGCACACAAAGCCATGAATAGGAGGCAAGGATCCTTGGTCACCCAGTACAAACAGCAGTGTCTCCTGGACTCACCTCACAAGACCGACAGGGCATTCCAGGAAATAATGCAGACTGCTTAGCACAATGCTGGATGGATAACAGTCAATCAATGATCACTGTGATGCTGGCCCCATATCCCATGCATTGCTTTTTAAACAATTCTGTCTCATTATTTCAGGCTGGGTTGTAAGCAAAGTTATAAAGAAAATATATTGGGGAATTATTTCCAATGCTTGACTATCAGATTTGCATACGCCTATTTATAAAGCTTTGGCCTTAATAGGATAATAGAAATGAAGTAAAGCCAAAAACAAGAGAGAAGGTTCTTTGTCTGTTTAGATCAAGGGAATGAAAAATCCACATTAAACGTGCATAACTAGAAATAAATGCCAATAATGGAAGACTAACACGCATAGCTCTCACATAGCTGTTTCCTGCAACTATTTAACTGGAATCATTACTAGATTTTTAATAAGACATTGTGATTATTTTAAAAAATGGGCACAGTAGAGAATATTGAGATGTTTAATGAGGCAAAAAAAAAGTCTACAACATAAAGAAAAACACTGTTTACATTTTTAACAGTTTTATTGAGCTATAATTCACATACCATACAATTCACCCACGGAAAGTGTACCTTGGCCAGTTTTTCGTGTATTCATGGAGTTAGTCATAACCATCGTGATCAATTTTAATCAAATTTTGTTTTAACATACAACCCCTAGACTACATGTCTATGCATCAGCATACATTTTTCTAACCTGAATTTGTACTTAGTATGTTGTAAATATTTCCCACATCCATAAATATTCCTCAGGATCATGCCTTCTAACAGGTACACGGTCATTGAAGAAAAAACAATTTTGTTTCTTCTCCTGATGGTTTGCTTTCCGCCAGGCACTTTGTTCAGTGATTGATTATGTCCTTTAACATTCCTGATAACCTTATGAAATGCTTGCTATTATTTACAGAGAACAGAGGATCAGAGAGAGGGTTAAGTTTCCTGGTCACAGGAGTCGAAGCAGTAACAAAGTGACTGTTATTCTCACTCACATGGTCTAACTCCGCTATCATTTGGTTGGCCGAGCCCTTGCTGTTGAAAATTTCACTGGTTTACAATTTTGAGACATTGTAACTGTATTACTTGTCTGATGGTGCATAAAAATGGATCCAAAATGTAGCAACTTAAAATAAGCCATAATGTAGCTTATACATTCTGTAGGTTACGTACAAATCTAGAAGCAGCTTAACGAGGTCCCCTGGCATAGGAATTCTTACAAGGTTACAATTAAATGTCAGTTGGGGCTGGAATCCTATCTGAAGATTTGACCGTGGAAGTACCCACTTCCCAGCAGGCATTAGGTCCTCACTGGCCGTTGGCCAGAGATGCCATTTCTTTTTTTTTTAAATGTTTTATTTATTTTTGATACCGAGAGAGACAGAGCATGAGAGGGGGAGGGGCAGAGAGAAGGAGACACAGAATCAGAAACAGGTTCCAGGCTCTGAGCTAGCTATCAGCACAGAGCCTGACGTGGGGCTCGAACCCACGACTGTGAGATCATGACCTGAGCTGAAGTCGGAGGCTTAACCAACTGAGCCACCCAGGTGCCCCCAGACATGCCATTTCTTTACACGTGATCTTCTCCATAGGACAGCAGCAAAGATCGCAGTTTGCCTCCTCCGAGCAAGCAAAGGAGAGATGAAACCCAACACAGAATTCTTGTCTCAGAAGGGACATCGCATTATTTTGCTGTATTCTACTTATTCGAAAAAGTTGCTTGATTCAGCCCACAGTCAAGCGAGTGGACAACATGGAGGTAGGAATCCCATGAGGCAGGGCTCGTTTGAGGAGATGCTGCTGCCTACCACACAGCTGAAGCATACTGGTAAATATACAGTTGTACGCACTTGTGATTTTTAAAGAGCAAAGCAGCCAGATAGCATGCGTGTAGGACAAATAAGGATTGACAAAACGACTCTGCAGGGCATGTAGGTTGCCCATGCATATCGACGTAATGCCCCCTGTTAGGGTCACCCACATTTTTAGTTCAGTATCTACCTCTTCCACGGAGCTCACACATCCCGACGGACCACGAAGGCCATCCTGTTGTTGCTGTGGTGTGGCTGGGCTTGAGCTAATCAGAACATGGGGAGCATGTGACACAGATGGTCCAATAAGAGCTAATTCTGGGATGCGAGGTGATCATGCTTAGGCAGGAGAACACTCTCTCTCCTGTCCCAGGGTGGTGTTTGGTGCCATGGCTGGAGTGCTACAGCCATTGCAGATCTATAAACGGGAGCTGCCTGAATATGAAGCCAACCTTCACAGAAAGCCAAAGCCAAAGAAATCTCAACAAACACAGAACAATAGTTTCTGGTCAAGCCAGCCCTGAAAACCCCTCTGTGCCTGAATGCACATTATAAACACCAATATATATTCTTCCTTTGAAAACCTGTGTGAATAATGTCATTTTTAAAAAATTTTTTGCCATCCAAAATAGTCTATTCAAAGAATGATGTCCAGGGGCACCTGGGTGGCTCAGTCAGTTAAGTGTCCGACTTTGGCTCAGGTTATGATCTCACAGTTTGTGGGTTCGAGCCCCGCGTAGGGCTCTGTGCTGAGAGTTCAGAGCCTGGATCCTGCTTTGGATTCTGTGTCTCCCTCTCTATCTGACTCTCCCATACTCATGTTCTGTTTCTCTGTCTCAATAATAAATAAACATAAGAAATAAAAAAAAAAAGATTGATGTCCAAAGAAGTGGTGTGCCACAACTCACACATCTAAAATGTTGGGTGTGCCAAGGAAATTAGAAAGGTAGGAGAATATGAGAACTTGACCCTAGTCTGGGACGTTGGTTAGCATTAATATGCAGTTTTGAAATACTAGTTCAGTCTCAACCAATTATTTCTTGGGAGTCAGACTCTGCCCATCATGGCTTAGGGCAGCAGGAAGGAAAAATTCAGGGCGTTACAGTAAATTAGCTCCTCCTTGAAGTTCTCCGTAAGGGTTCTAACCAAGAGAGAAGGGATGAGGTTATCCATTATGCCTTTGAAATAGAAATGGAAATATCCTGAAAAAGCCAAATGTTCTATCTACTCCCAAGCTATCGTTCATGTA
Source organism: Mungos mungo (assembly GCA_004023785.1). Classification (NCBI taxonomy): domain Eukaryota; kingdom Metazoa; phylum Chordata; class Mammalia; order Carnivora; family Herpestidae; genus Mungos; species Mungos mungo. The sequence continues at coordinate 36,872 of PISW01011436.1, forward strand.
AGAATCATCCTTATCTCTTTTCTTCCTCGTGCACTCTTCAGCCAAGGTCAAAAAATATCTAGAGTCTGACCAGTTCTCACCTTCTCCACCCACTCCTGGTCCTAACCTCCAACGTGTCTTCCACAGGTTACTGAAGTTGCTTCTCTAACATGCATCCCTTTATGGACCTGTCACCCTACAGTCTATATTCTTTAAAAAAATTTTTTTTTTAATGTTTATTCACTTTTAGTAAAAGGGAGGCAGAGTGCAAGCAGGAGAGGGGCAGAGACAGAGGGAAACAGAATCTAAAGCAGGCTCCAGGCTCTGAGCTCTCCGCACAGAGCCCAATACAGGGCTCAAACTCATGGGCCACAAGATTATGACCTGAGCCAAAGTTGGATGCTTAACAGACTAAGCCCCCCAGGGACCCTGATACAGCCTATTTGCAAGTGAGTAGCCAGGGTAAGTCTTTTAAAATGTAGATCCAGGGGCGTCTGGGTGGTTCTGTCAATCCGATTCTAGATGTCGGGACATGAGATCAAGCCTTATGTCAGGCTGGGATTCTCTCTCTGCCCCACTCCCGGCCCTTTCTCTCTAAAATAAAAAATAAAAAATAAAAATAAAATGTAGATCCAGATTGTGTCACTTCTCAAGTTCCTTCGATTGTTTCCCATTGCACTCAACGTAAAAGTTACGTAAGTTCTTATAATGGCCTAGAAAGCCCTACCTCTCATGGGATCCTGACCCACCTCTGGTGTAATCTCTAGCTGCTCATTTTGGGCATTCTGTTGTAGCCGCAGTATCTCCATGCTCTTCTGCCAACACCTCAACTGCATGCTCCCACCAAGCATGTGTGCTCGGGGTCCTTGTGTGTAGTATGCCATTTCCCAGACGGCTGCGTGATTCCCCCAGGAGACCTGCCCGATGATGTGTTTGTTTGTTCACAGAGTTGTTTGGGATACATTTCTTACAGTCACACCTATAAATCTTCATAATTGAGGGTACATGCTAAGGTTGTATGGCTATGAAACTTCCTCCTGAAGACTGGAACCGATCGTATATTTTTTTATGTTTATTTATTTTGAAAAAGAGAGAGAGCATGAGACAGTGAGGGACACAGAGAATCCCAAACTGGCTCCATGCTCTCTGTGCAGAGGCCAGGGCAAGGATCACTCTCATGAGCAAGATCATGACCTGAGCCAAAATCAAGAGCCCAACGCTCAAGCAACTGAGCCACCCTGTTGCCCTGGAAACAGATAGTATTAATCTGTATTCTTTTCCGTTGCACTGGAACATTCTACAATGTACTCTTTTGAAATATGAAGAAATATTTCTGACACACAAAATATGTATAGGTTAATTTTTGTATCAAAGCTGCACCAGCACAATAAAGTGAGTCGGGATGTTTTCATCCCTGTCATATTTCTGAAAGAGTTCACAAAAGGAAAGAGTATTCTCTTTACTGAAATTACACTGAAATTCAACCAGTAAAACTATCTGGGCATGGTACTTTTTGGGAAGGGATAGAGCATGTTTTTGACTCCTAATTCAATACCATGCATTCCTAGTCACAATTATTAAGGTAATCAGGCACTTCTATTTCTAAAACATCACATGAAGAGAGAGAGAGAGATTCGCTGGAGCTGAAAGAAGTCATGTTCTACACCTCACTGAACAACATCACATTTTCACAGTAGGGTAGGACATGCTTCAGTTCACTCTGGGCTTCCCAAGTTGCTCGTAACAGTTTAACCTTGGGAATAGCTTTTGAAAAGGCTGTTTCTCACTTATCTAGATGGAGTTTCTGCAGGGAAAAATGGGTATTTGGACAAAACCACACTTCCCAGTTTATCCCTACCGTCCAACACCACTTTAAATAGCAGCTTTTACCTTCTTTTTATTTATTTTTTTAATGTTTTATTTATTTTTTATACAGAGAGAGACAGAGCATGAGAGGGGAAGGGGCAGAGAGAGAAGGAGACAGGCTCCAGGCTCCGAGCTAGCTGTCAGCACAGAGCCTGACGCGGGGCTTGAACCCACGAACGTGAGATCTGACCTGAACCGAAGTCGGAGGCTTAACCGACTGAGTCACCCGGGCGCCCCTTTTACCTTCTTAAAAGCATCGTTATCCGTATGATCCGCTATATGGATATCTTAGAACTACCTGCCTTTTAGGGATCTTTTCATATGCACATTTATAATCAGAAATGTCACCTTCTGCAAATCATTAATGATGAACAAATACCATTGATTCACTGCTTAAAACGTCCTAGGCAGTAGGTTGCAATATGATTGAAATTTTGTGTACAAAATTTCTACATGAGTTACCTGAGACGCAACTGTATAATTTTGTAATTTAATCTTTGCACAAAAATCTCATTAAGTAAATAGAACACATTTCTTGAGCACCATTCTATAGAAGACGAAAGGTGAAAAAAAATTAAATCGAGTATCTGGCATTAGACAACAAAAGTGATAATCTCCTCCTGATTCTAAAAACACTTGACTTGGGGCGCCTCGATGCTCAGTTGGTTAAGCATCAGACTTCAGCTCAGGTCATGATCTCATGGTTCATGGGTTCAAGCCCCATGTCAGGCTCTGTGCTGACAGCTCACAGCCTGGAGCCTGCATTGGATTCTATGTCTCCCTCTCTCTCTGCCCCTCCCTGGCTTGCACTCTGTCTCTCTCTGTCTCTCAAATATAAATAAACATTATAAAATTTTTGTTAATAAATAAATATAAACACTTGACTTGTTGCTAAATCAAACCAGAAGAAAAATTACTGTCTTTGGAAAACCATATTGCATTTCCTCAAATGCAAAGAATATAGTACCAAACAAAACATTACTTTTGAATATTTTCCTGAAACCACAGTAAAAAAAAAAAAAGTCTTCTGATCTTTGTGATTTTAGTAGACATAGTCATATAGCTAAACGAGGTTTTCTGTCTAATTTTCTATTTCCATGCATTCTTTCTCTTTCCTTGGCTTTTCTTTTTTATTATTATTATTATTATTTTTATTTTTTTATAATAGTTTATTGTCAAATTAGTTTCCATATAACACCCAGTGCTTCTCCCCACAAGTGCCCCCCACCATGACCATCACCCCCTCCCCCTCCCCCTCCCCCCTCAGTCCATGGTTCGTCTCCAGTATTCAGTAGTCTCCCTTGATCCGTGTCCCTCACTCATCCCCGCTCTCTTTCTCCCTTCCTCTCCCCATGGTCCCCTGCCAGGTCTGTCCTGTTAGACCTATGAATGCAAACATATGGTATCTGTCCTTCTCTGTCTTATTTCACTTAGCGTGACACCCTCGAGGTCCATCCGCGTTGCCACGAATGGCCAGATTTCATTCTTTCTCATTGCCATGTAGTATTCCATTGTACAGATAAACCACATCTTCTTGATCCTTTCATCAGGTGATGGACATTTAGGCTCTTTCCATGATTTGGCTATTGTAGAAAGTGCCGCTAGGAACATTGGGGTACATGTGCTCCTATGCATCAGCACTTCTTTATCCCTTGGGTAAATCCCTAGCAGTGCTATTGCTGGGTCATAGGGGAGTTCTATGGATAGTTTTTTGAGGAACCTCCACACTGTTTTCCAGAGCGGCTGTACCAGTTTACATTGCAGCAATTTCTTCCTCAACACATCCCCAGAGGCCAGGGAATCAAGAACAAAAATTAACTACTGGGACCTCATCAAGATAAAAAGCTTCTGCAAGGCAAAGGAAACAATCAAAAAAACTAATAGGCAACTGACAGAA
>PISW01011437.1:0-40590 GCA_004023785.1 Mungos mungo
CACGGCTCCCGCCGCCCCTCCTCCGCCCGCCCGCCCTCCGCCCGCTCTCCCCGGCTCCCTCCCGGTCTCTCTTAAGTGCCATCGAGGGGCGCCGGGAATTGCAGCCAGTAAATCGCGTCCCACCACTCAGCAGCGGGGCCACCGCAGCGGCGCCGCCCGCGCCCGCCGGGAGCCCGCGCCGCCCGGGCGCCTCTCCAGGGCCCGCGAGGCCCGCCCCCCCTCGGCGCGGCGCTGCGCAGGGCCTGCCCCCGGGCCGGCCGGGGCGCGCGGGGCCCGCGCTGGAGGCGAGGACGCGGCGGCCGCGGGGCGCACGGCCCGGAGCGCGCGGCCCGCGCCCCCGCGCGCCCTGCCCGCGCCCGCGCCCCGCGCTCCGGAGCCCGGCCCCGCTGCCCGGGCTCTCCTGCGGGACCGATGCCGGCCCTCCGGCCGCCAGGGTAAGGGGACAGCGCGGGCGCGGCAGGGTGAGGCGGGGAGGGCGGGTGGGCGCCCGCCCCGGGGACCCGGTGCCTTGCCCAGCGCCGGCGTCTGGCACGTGGGGGCGTCTCAAGTTCCCTCTGGAGGCCGGACAGGTGGCGAGAACGCGGGGGTGTGATGCTCTAAGGCTGGCACTCACTGCGTGCCTACTGTGCGCCAGGTAGGGCCGGCTCCTCTTGGAGTGGGGAGGGTTTTGTCCCCATTGTACAGATGAGAAAACAGAGGCTAAGAAAGGGCAAACAGCTCGCCCAGGGTCCCCAGCGAGGAAGTGGCCAAGCCAGGATTTGAGCCCTGGGCTGCTTGACGCCCAAGCCAGAACTCTCCCCACGAGGGCACACACAGCCACAGAGTGAGGGTATGAATATTTCATTGTAGAAAAGAAGAAAAAAAATCAGCCATTGTCCCACCACCATAATGCAGCCACTGTAAGCATCGAGGTTCTTTATTTCGGCCTTGTTCTTTCTCCCCCTTTCTTTAAGAGTGTGTGCTTTGGGGTCATTTGGACCCTGGTTCCATCCTGGCCGTAGCGCCAAGAAGCTGAGAGAGGCTTTGAGCAAGTCCCTTCGCTTTGGGGGCCTGGGTCTCCAGCCTAGGAAAATGGGGACACTCCCAGGGTTACTGAGGGGGTTCGATGAGACCTGGGGTGGCCCGGAAGGAACAGTAGGAGACTGGGAGGGGCCAGGGGTTGGGTTCAGCGGAGATTTGTGGAACACCTAGTAAGTGCACAACCAGTGCTGGGCACTGGGGGCGGTGGGGGCAGCCTGGCCCGCATGCTTCCAGGCAGGAGGGCTCTGTCCAGCACAGTGGAGCTGCCGCACCTCACCCCCTGCCTTTGCCAGGCCCCTGCCTCCTCCTGGAGTGTCTGGGGGGGGCAGCACCCCCCGACTTCACCTCCCCCAGGAAGTGAATTGGCTCCAGGAGAGGGAGTCCAGCACTGCTCAGAATTTTGCACCCATGGTCAACTTGGGGGCTGGCTTCTTCTAAGCCTGGGCCAGGGTTTGGGGCCCTTCTGGCACCTTCTGGGCTCCGGTTTCCTTATCTTACCCCAGACCAATGACATCACCTCCACCAGCACCCAAATTGGAGACCCCCTGCCTGGGGCCGCCCAGACACCTCTCCCTGCCCATTTATCCAAGCAACTGAAGGGTTCTGTTGGTCCTGCCCCTTAAATGTCTGTCCTTCCTTTTACCCTCTGGTCTGGATGTTCCCGCCCCTCCTCCCCAGCCTCAACCATCAGTCTGGGACATGATGGCCTTTCTAAAGGCAGCTCTGAGCTTCTGAACTCTTCAGCTGTACCCAGACCTCAACTAGGCCACACTCCTGAGCTGTCCCCTTGAGGCTGGCCTTCAGTGTGGTCTTACTGCTGTGAGCAGCATGTCCCCTAATCACAGGGCCCCTGGACACCGGGTCTCCTCTCTCTAAGATGACCTCGTCCCTAGACATCCCTTCCCTCGTGTCTTCTTGCCTGTCACTGCTCATCCTCAGGGCCCAGCTGAGTTTTCCTCCCTGGGGTCCCCCCAGACCCTCACCCTTCTGGGTAGACTCACTGCTCCTTCCCGGGGGCACCCCTGCCCTTGGCAGGTCCCACAGTATGGCTCTCACATGGTGCAGCATGGCGACACGGGCTTCTGGGTCGGCCTCCCCCGCCATACTGGGAGCTCTGGGACAGTAGGGGCCTGGGCTGATGCGTGCCCAGGGCTGGACCCAGAGCGGCCAGCTCGGTGCACGTTGAGAAATGAATGTCAGTGAGTCTGGCAGAAGCAGATGAACCTAAGGTCCTCAGAAGGGCTCTCACAACCCCATGGGAGTCCCTGAGGAGTGGAGAGCCGTCAGCCCCCTGGCTCTTCCGGGTCCGCTCCTGGTGAGCAGGGTGCCCTAGACTGAGGGGCTGAGGACCAGATTTGCTCCCAGATGCCTGCAAGGCCTTGGCCCTCAGCCATCGCCTTCAGGGGCTAAGGTCCCACCAGGGTTTGCTGGTGCAGTGATGGTGGGCCCTCAGGAAGAAGGACCCTCCCTGTCCCGTCCCCTGAGTCCACCAGCCCCCTCTGCCCCATGGAGCCCACCCCCGACGTCCTCCCGGGGAACAGGGAGAGTTATGTCAGGCCCTCTGGCCAAGCGCCAGGGCTCCCCACGGAACTATAAATTGACCTGTCGGGAGAGGGAAGAGATTAATGTCGGCCATCTTCATTAGCGCGTCCCCCAGGGTGACGGTGGCTGCCCTGAGCTGGCTGATTGGAGAGGGTGTGAGTGAGTGAGGGGATTGAGGGGGGTTGCACTCCCCCCAGAAAGGCGAGGGGTAGGGGCCAGGGCCTGCCGGAGAGCCGTGGCCTCTTCCTACTGTTAGAAGGGCCGTCCCTCTGGCCTCTGCTCCTGGCAGCAGGCGTGCGCTTTGATGGAGGACCTGTGTGCTAATTGGGAGCAGAGATGCGCGCCCCGCAGCTCCGCAGGGCTCCCAGGCTGACACCGCCAGCATCTGCGGGGCCTTCATTAGAGGCCTTTCCCCTGACCAGAAAGGAGCCTGCTGTGGGCTGGGGGGAGGCTTTCCTCCTTCCCCTCCCCCTCCTCTCCCCCCTCCCCCTCTTTACTGCGTCGATGATGGAGAAGGAGGCAGCCTTGGTGTGCGGAAGGGACGATGAGGATTGGGAGATGGGAGAGGTCTGAGACCTTATGCTTTCTGATGACCACGTGACCTTGGGTTGGGCCCTCTGTTGCGCTGCACTTGAGAGTCCTGGCCGGCCTGGGCCTGGTCCTCGGATGGGCACGGCCGTGCCCCCTGGGGTGAGCAGGGATCGGGTAAGGGAGTGCGAGTGGATTCATCTTTGGAAATGAGGACAAGGCAGAGCCTGGGGATGAAGCACACACTCCAGCTCAGCTCCTCGGGTTCGAATCCTGGTGCTGTCACCTCTCACGAGGCCCGAGGCCCTCCGAACCTCAGTTTCCCAGCCTGGGGAAGGTTGGGGGCCAGGGCTGGGAATCCCTTTGCGGCAGACAGAAGCAGAGCCCCCTTGCTGAGTGCGGGCTGCTGTGGGGAGCGGTCAGGTGGCAGTGGCTTGCTCCATCACTCATTCGCTCACTCATTCATTCATCCAGGACGTGCCTCCTGTACTGGGGTCTTGTACCCGCAGAGGGGCTCAGAGGGGGCCTTTTCCTCTGCTGGCTTCCCTGGGGAAATACGTCCAGGAACAGGTGGGGACAGGGCTGTGTGAGCTGCTGGGATCGTTAGGAAATAGACGTCCTAAGGCTCGGGATATCTGGAAGGCTCCAAAGGGACACCCATGAGGTTCAGCCTTTCCTTGCAGATCTTGTCTGCACCAGCTTCTGATGTGAGGGCCACCCAGCTAGCCACCAAATTCCTGGCCCCTTGAGGCCCTCAGACTGGGCTGTTGACCAGGGTGTAAGCAGGGGGTGCTTTGCTGAGTATTTGAGGACTGAGATTCCATTCTCCAGGCCCACTCTGCTGACTGCCAGCCTTTTCTGTGCATCCAGGGCTGGGGAGAGGCAGGGGCGGGTCTAGCTGGGTACCTGGTATCACTGGCCTCCAGCCCATGCCTCCCATTGGGCTCCAGGAGCACCTGGTTGGCCAGATGCCTGTTCAAGGCTGGGGGTAGGCAGCGGCTGGGCCAGGACCTCCCCATGGGATGGCTGAGTGATTTGGGCTGTGCCACTCACTAGCTGAGGGTCGCCATGTGAGGCATGTGACTTCGCTTCTCTGAGCCTCCGTTTCCTTTTTTGATGGCACTGTGCTAACTGCCTGGGCCACACCTGACACAGCATAGGGCACAGTGAGCACGGTCTTGTGGTCATTTCCGCCTCTGGCGGCCGCCCTGCCTGCTGCTTGCTGCCCAGAGAACCTGGGGCTTCTCTGTGGTCCCAGATCTCTCCATCCACCTACCAGGGAGTCCTGTGCACCCACTGTGCCCTTTGGAGTGTTTGAACAGAAAGCGCCTGGTTCTGGAGTCAGAACACCCAGCCCGGAGTTACGGCTCTGGAGCCCACCGGCGGTGTGGCCTTGGGCACAACACGTTACCTCTCTGTGCCTCTGTTGTCTCATCTGGAGCTGGAATGAGAGGTCTGTAAACTGAAAACCACAGAGCGCTTTGCACTGATGCGTCCTCCCGTGGAGGATGGAGCCCCGGGCCAGGACTGGGTGCCCTGGGTGGAGCTCCTGCCCCCTCGGCCTTGCACTGTGACTTTGGGCGCATCTGTGAAAGGGGACATCTGCCTGCCTCACAGAGCTCTTCACCGAATGAAAAGACATGTGGAGCCACGGAGAGGGACTGCTCGTGGGAGGGATCAAAGGGTCGGATGCTCGCTCTTGGAAGAGCTCTGGTCCGGGAGAGGTGGAGAGCCTCCTGGGGACCCAGTTTCCCGACTGGAAAATGGAACCAGACAGCCCGCTGCCCCTGGTCCCTAGGTCTCTGTGATTCTGCGTCCGATCAGAATTTTAGTCATTCTGTTCTGCATGCATCCGAACGGACTGCTGCCCCATCTGATGGGAGATGTGTTGAAATCTACTGTCACCCGGACTTTAATATATCGAGATTGCCCTTTGAAAGTCACGTGCCGAGAGGCGGATGATGAAGAGGTGCCTATTGTTGCCGCCTCGCGCCGTGCCCAGCCGGTGCCGCCTGGCAGGCTCCCGTCCCAGGAGCTGGCAACATGGCTGTCTGCCTCCGCCCCTCCCGAGCAGGCAGGAATCACTAACGCGTTAGCAGTTTCATTAAGCCTCTCGCCAGCCTCCCCACCTCCCTCCCGGGCCTCCTCGGTAATTATTTTCCCAGCCCTTCCACTCGCAGCCCCTCCGCGAGCTCTTCGTTATTGGCCGAGTGGCCCCCGCAGGCCGGGCTGCTGGGACTGGGCTCTGCCGAGGGCCCCCCCCAAGCCCCCGGGCACCCCCCCCTCCCGCCTTCCTGCGTTGCCATTTAAGCTTTGTGTCCCCCTGAGGCCTCCGTGAAAATGCAGATCTGCTGCCTGCCAGGGGTGACGGTTAACCCGTTAGTACACACCCAGCACATGTAAGTCTCCTCAGCACGGCCCCCCTCCATTTAATCAAGCGAAAAGTTTCTTCTGGGGCTGTCATGGGGGGACCCAGCTGCGAGGGAGATGGGATTTCTTGTGCTGCGGAGCCGTGAGCATCCAGGGTCCTGGGGGTGTGTGTGGCGGGGGGGGGGGTGGTAGATGGCACCTGCAGCGTGGGGCGTGCGTGGAGACTGAGGGGCAGGTATGCGAGCGTGGGGCCGGTGCGTAAGAGCTATCTTCTGGGTACGCAGACCCACAGCATGAGACCCGAGGGGGGGGTCCCAAACACCCCATCCTCCTGGCCATGATGATTGCCTGAGAAATGGGCACGTGGCCTCCTCCCTGAGCCCATCAGGGGCGACCGTGGGACTTTAGTCCTGGCCGCGGGGCTGCCCGGCGCTCTCCTGCCAGCCGCGTCTGGGGTCGGGGTCTCTGATAAAGTCCTTGCACACGGAGGGAGGCAGGGCGTGGATGGAAGCGTATGTTACTCGTTTGGGCCCCTGGTTCCAGCTATGCCTGAAACCACCGCTGGGATTGTCCGCTACATAAACAGACAACGTTCCCTTCCTCACTCATGGCGTCTCGAGTTGGATTTCTTTTTCTCTCAACCGGTAGGGTCCTGATTGACGGGAAGAATCAGCCAGGATTCTGCAAAAGAGGTGACATTTCGAGTTGGGTCTCAAAGGATGCGTAGGAGTTGTGCAGCAGAGGAGAGGAGGAAGAGCGCCCAGGCAGAGGGGACGGCAGAGGCTGGAGGCCTGGCGGGGTGCAAAAGGGCAGGATGTGGGAACCCTAAGTACTGGCGGTGGCCCTGTACGCATATGTGACAAGAGAGGAGGTGGGGGGTGCGAGCTGATGCCGGGTTATCACTGGCAGGGGGAGGAGGGGTAGAGGCTGCAGGAGAGACAGGCAGGAGGTGAAGGTGTGGGTTTCCGCAGGGCATGAGTAGGGTTGGCTGGCAGAGAGGGGGCAGGGAGGGCACCCCGACAGAGTACGGGCCTGGGAATCAGAGGACAGAGAACTCCAGAGTCAAGCCTGGAGACGTAGTTGTGGGGTTTTTTTTTTTTAATGTTTTTTATTTATTTTTGAGAGACAGAGAGAGACAGCGCAAGCAGGGGAGGGTCAGAGAGAGAGGGAGATACAGAATCTGAAGCAGGCTCCAGGCTCTGAGCTAGCTGTCAGCACAGAGCCCGACGCGGGGCTCGAACCCACGACCCGTGAGATCACGACCCGAGCCGAAGCCGGCCGCTTACCCGACTGAGCCAGGTTAGGGACGCCTGAGCCGTAGTTAGAGGCCTTGCATGTGAAGCAGGAGCATCCGGAGGGCCCCAGGAGCCCCTGATGTGCTCGGATCCAGCTGCACCATGGGGCCAGCAGTTCATTCACACGTTTGCGGAACAGGTTTATGGAGCACCTACTATGTGCTGGGCCCTGAGGATATGGCAGTCACCATAGAGATGCAGGCACTGCATCCTGCAGCTCCCATGCAGTTGGGGAGACAGAGTGAGCAAGGAAGAAGGCACAGAATGTAAAGCTGCCATCTGATGGTGACTGGGGTGGCCAGCCATGTAGCCACCACTGTCCAGGGTGCTCTGGGGAGGCGTCTCCCAAGAGGAGACATTTGAGCTGAAGGTCAGGAAGGCTGGTCATGGGGAGATCAGGAGGAAGGGCATCCCAAGTAGAGGCGGGTGCAAAGGCCCTGTGGCAGGTCTGAGTTTGGCCTGTGGAGGGGCAGAAGGGAGGTCGGTGTGGCTGGAGCCTGGTAGACAGGAGGTGTGGTGGGGGCCAGGGGCCAGATCATTCTTGGGAGGGGCCTGGATTTTCTCCCTGTGATAGAGAATCTTTAGAGGGTCTCAGCAGTAAGTCTGGAGGCACAGGCGGGAATGAGGGAGAGGACAGGAGGGCCAGAGCTGGGAGGGTCCACGTGGCATGGAGAGGTGCCGGGGAGAGGAGGCCGGGACAGGGCCCGGTTTCTGGAGTGAGCATCTGGCAAGGGAGTGGAGCTGTCATCTAGGGAGAGAGGCTACCTGGAGCAGGCCTGAGCTGGGTGACGTCTGGCTGGAGGGGCCCAGAGGCAGCAAGGGCTGGTGATCACAGCTGGGGGTGCCCAAGGGGAGGGGAGGGAGGAGCCCAGGCCGGGAGGGAGGGAGGACATCTGGAGTGGTTTCCCCACCTGACCGCCCCAGCTGTGCCAGGGTGTGCCAAGCGGGTCTCGCGTGCGGTGTGAGGGCTGCTTCTACCTGGGAGGCAGCCAGTTCTTGCCACGGCCGCCCCCCCCCCCAACTGGCCCCGGCGGGAGCGCGTAAGTGACGTCGCCTGCTGCCCTGCTGGCCTCTACAGTGAGAAGGCTCACCCAGGCTGCCTGTCTCTTGGTGCCAGCTCGAGGCCATGCTAACGGGGCCCAGGTCCCAGGCTGCAGTCCGCATGGGTGGTGGTGGGCTGGATCCCCGACCTATGGACGGTGCCCAGGACCATGTTCCTAGCGCCTGCGATAACAGATGTGGCGGTTGACCCACAGGCCTTGGTTGCTCACTGTGGGTGGGCCTGGAGGGGAAGGTTTGCTGGGGCCCCGTGAGTCTGGGCAGGGCTGGGAGGTGATCTCAATGCTGGGGGACCCCTGCCCCAGAGCTGGAGCCCTGCAAGGGCTCCGTGTCACCCCCTCCAGGACCTGCTGGCTTCCCAGTCTCACACCCTCTGCACCGCCCCCCCCACCATGCCTGGTAACTGCACTTGGAGGTCCCCGGAGCCCAGGTCTGTCCCACCACCAGGCTTTGCCACTCTGTGCCTTCTGCCTGAGACACTTCTCATCCCCCTGGCCCGGCTCAGCTCAGGGGGTGAGAGATGCCTCCCCACTGTGTTCCCACAACATCCAGGCTTTTCCCTCTGCCAGTCAACATTCATTCAGCAAATCTATTCCCTTAGTAACAATATTGAGGCCCTACTAAGGCACCAGGTCCAGCGCTGCAGGGTGAGGTTAGGAGGGATGCATTTGTGAATAACACAGACCAGGTCCCAGCCTTCAGGCTATAGCAGGAAAGGCACAAATACACGGTCAGTACCAGGTTGTAGACCGAGCTGGGTAGGAGAGCTGAGGAGTGCTGGACAGTGGGCATGGCGACGCTCCTGGAGGTGTGGTCAGGGAGGCCTTCATCTGAGACCTGAGGGGCAAGAGAGTGCCAACTACGGAAGGCGTAGCGGGGAGAGCATCCCAGGCGGGGCGCTCTGCTTTCTTGTCTAACTCCTCGTGCGTCATGGGGACCAGCGCAGAGCTAGGGTGGCCACCGGGGCAGAGCTGATTCGGGTAGGGTCCCCAGGGGCAGGGACGGTCTACGGTGGCCTCACGGACCCCAGATCCCGGGAGTGGAGGCAGAGGCCAAAGCCGTGTTGGATTGTGGGGCCAGAAGGTATGCAGCTCTGGGTACTACACTTAGCCAGGGCCTGGACCTGACACTTGGAATGGGCACCAGGCGCGTGGGCCTGTTCAGCAGGTGCACGGGATCAAGGCTCCTGCGTGTTTGAGGTGAGATCCTGTCCCCTTCGAGGCTGTGAGGCCAGCCTCAGGCAAGTCACTGAGTTTGAGCACCGATGATCTGTAAGGTGGGCATAGCAGTGCCTCCCTGCTTGGAGGCTTAAATGAGGTAAGACTACTCAGTGCAGCACCACACCAGGCACAGGACGGGCGCTGGGTGTGTTGCCCGTGCCGCCGTGCTTATTCTTGGCATCGGCTGAGTCAGTTACACACGGGGCTGTTGTCCCCACGGGGCTGGTGTCCTGGCGGGCTTGCTCACTGGTCCGCCTCCAGCTCCTAGAACGGTGCCTACAACACGTGGTGGGCGCTCTGTCCGTGTTCGTTGACTGACTGCCCGACTGAGCGAACTGGCTGTGTGAGTGGGTGGTCCCCAGGTGGTGAGGAGGACCGGGCACAGAGCACTCTGGCTTTACCCTCGGGGAACTTGGGTTGTGCCTGGTGGGGTGACTGTGGGGATCCCAGTCGTTGAGGGTAAGTTCTAGGGCTAACTAACCCTCTCCAAGCCTCGGTTTTCTTCTCTGCAAAATGGGGCTAAGTGTGATCCTGACCCCTAGATCTGTCCCCAGGTCATTGGCGGGCTTATGAGAAGATGATATTCAGGGACCCCTGGGGACTGCTGAGCCCGCAGGAATGTTGGCAGTGACCCTGGCTGTCCAGGGTCTCCAGGAGGCCACTGTGACGGTCCAGCCAGGGAACCAGGCCTCTTGCCCCTTCCAGCGGCCTGTGGTATGACAGGCGCCTGTCCGAGGGGCCCCTCCAGGGACATGGTATATTCAGCTGGCGTTGTCCAGTTGCTCATCTAGGGTCTCGGAGACCCCATCTCAAGGAGTCTGCCCTGAGCTCCAGCCCAGGCCCCTCGGTTCCCGCTGCCCCTGTGCCTGTGGCCTGTATCCCAGGAGGTCCCTGGAGGAGCCACCATGGTGGGCAGGCTCTGCTCCTGGTGGGGAACCCCCCCCCAGCTGAGTCTGGCACATAGTGGGTGTGCAGAAAGGACCCAGTTCAGAAGTAGGCACCTGGAGGCCTGATTCAGCCCCCACTGTGTGCAGGGGAGGGAGAAAGAACCAGGGGTCCCACGTCCTGGATTCCTTTTAGGTTTGTGGCTCAGAGCAGGTAGGCTCACGGAGGGGGTGGGAATGAGGGCTCTTACCCCTTGTCCTTTGCGGTCCCTGAAGCAGGTGGAGACCACTGGCCCCTTGCACGTGGGGGAACCGAGACCCACCGAGGGCCGAGCGTGAGGGAAGCCAGATGCATCTGTGTTCCGGCGTGCTCTGTACTCACAGCGTACAGGAGCCTGGCCGTCACACAGCCCGGGGACGCATCATCCTCTCAGACCCTGTGTGCAGCAAGGCAGGTGCTGTCACTGCCCCCATTTTGCAGATGCAGAACCAGACTCAGGGACCGGGGTGATGGAGCCAGGGTTTTGTGCATATTGACTTTCTTTTTTTGAGGTATAACTGAATATAGAAAATACACAAATCCTAAGCGCACAGCTGGGTAGGTTTTCCCAAACACACAGAACAGGCTCGTTCCCATCCAGGTCCAGACCTCGAACATTCCCGGTGGCCCAGGAGGCTCCCTCATGCCCCGTCCCGTCCTCGCCCACCTGCCTCCACCCGGCATCTGACGGTGGAGGCTGGCTTTGTCATCTGGGCACTCCGCGTAAACGGAGCCCCCCACCCCCCACCCCCAGTATGTCTCCTTTGCGTCTGCAGCTTTCACTCAGCGTGATGTCTATGCGAGCGGTCCGTGTTCACTGCTCTAGAAATTGGCAGAAATGGGATTTGAGCCCTCCTGCTGACTCTCCCCCCGGCACCAGAAATCACTCCTGCTCCCACCCCTTCAGTGGCTCCCATTGCCCGTGGATGAAAGATCCCAATCCTCGCCCTGGCCTCGCCTGCGTCGGCTCCTGTCACTGCCCTCCAGCCGCAGAGGTGAATGGACCTTTTATTCTCAAAAGTCCTAAGCGCCTTCCTGTCTCAGGACCTTTGCACATGCAGTTCCTTCCTCCTGTCTGCCCTCAGCTTCCTTTCACCGCTCGGCTGGAGTGCCACCTCCTCTGGCTTGTCTGTCTGGACCTCCCCAATCATGCTGGGCCCCCCTGGTGGATGTCATCAGGCTAGTTCCTGTTTTTTCTTCACTGCCCATGTCACTTGGAATTGTCTGTTAAGCATCTGGCTCCCCCCACTAGACAGTAAACTCCAGGAGGCAGGCGTGGTGTCTGTTGAGTTTACGGCTGCGTCCCAGCACCATTCATCGATTCATTCATCCATCCATCGTCATCTGCTCATTCAGCAAACGCCCAGGGCCGGCCATGTTGCAGCCTCTCCGTGAGTATTTGTCAAGTGAGTGGATGGGTGGATGGATGCGTGAGTGAATATCTGCCTGCCTCTAAATTTCCTACTCTCTCCCGTACATTCCACTGTCTCTGCTACTTCCTCTCTGAGCCTCAGTTTCCCCAGTTGTTGAAGGAAGGAGCCAGGCTTGGCCCTTCAAGCCCCGAGGATGTGGGGCTGCTTTGGCTGGCAGATGCCTGGGGGGTGGGGGCAGTCAGCTGAGCAGAGAGGTGACCCCACACAAGGCAGATCCTACCCCAGACGGCAGTGGCTGTTCGAGCATCGGCTCCAGTGTGTGGCAGCGCGCTTGCCCCCTGATGTCCCTTTCTGGGGTGCAGGGCTCAAGGTCTAGATCCATGGCGGGGCTTGTCAAGGCCACGCAGCTGATTCAACCTCTGAGCCCCAGGCTCGGCCTGCCGGGGTCGGGGAGGAAGGAAACTGGAGGGTTGCCTGGGTGTGGGAGGCAGTGGGAGCGAGAGTGGTGGGGGCCCCCCGTGGACCTGGGGCCCAGCCTGGATTCCCCCACATTATAGCCGCACAGCCTTGGCCAGATCGCTTCCCCCATGAGCTGTTTCCCCAGCCGTAAAATAAATGGGAGCAACAGTCACGATGGTGGTGCGTGGACGGAGCCTCTGGGGCTCACGGGACTTGGGGGGGCGCACAGTAGGTCTCTGGGAGGCCAGCCCGCGCCCAGGCCCGGAGCTGTGCCGCGCAAGGTGGCTCCGCAGCTTAGCAGCTTGTCAGCCAGGCGGGCGGGTGTCCTGGGGCCGGGTTTGATTAGTTCAGGTTGACAGTCGCGCTCGGCAGCGCTGCTGGGAGGGAGCCCGTGATTACCCTAATGAAGCTTGAACGCAGTTTGTCATCCAAACAGCTGGTTCGGAGCCGCGCCGCCGCCAGCTGCCCGACTCAGCCATGCCGCCGTTCCGCCAGCGCTGCCCTGGCCCGGAGCGGCCCTGGCGTCAGGGTGACCAGGAGAGGGGGCGGTGGCCCTGCGTGCGCCCTGGGGGTGGGGTGGGCCGCCCGGGAGGTGGGGGCGATGCTGCAAGAGCCTAGAATGTGGAACAGGGTAGCTTCTCGGGACACTCGCGGGGCCGGCCCCTGACCCCAGATCTCAGTTTCCCCGTCTGTAAAGTGGGTGTCAGGGGGCCTTGCGGCTTTAAGTCTCAGATTGCAGGCTGGGGTGTTACCCTGTGGGCGAGGTCAGAGGCCTCCACAGGCACCCGCAGCCCTCAAGGCCCTGTCACCCCCGGATGGGCCTGTGTTGTCACTGAAGGTCTGGATTCATGCATTCGGCAAATATTTATGAGAACATCCAGCAGCCGGCGAGCCAGTCACCATGCTGCCTTCACGGAGTTTGCAGTCTGGTTGGGGAGACTCATGAGACCTTGACTTTATCTGGGGAGCCATGGAGCGCTTCCTGGAGGAGGTGGCAGCTGAGCCCAGAACAACCAGGAAAAGCGGTCTGGGCAGGAAGAACCGCAGGTGCGAATGTCCTGCGGGAGTGTGGCGTTGGGTAGGCACGTGAGCCATCCGGTGACACATTGAAGGTGTCGGTGCTTCCAGGGAAGGAACTTATTTCAGGCCCTGCGCTGCGCAAGCGCACCGTGCGAACTGTCATTTGCCCTTTCTGGCAGCCCTGGGAGGAAGGATCATCGTTCCAGGCTGCAGATGGGGAAATAGGTTCACAGCATGGGAGGGCGGCGTCGGTCCTCTGTGGCCTCAGATCTGTCCTCGGTGGCTCCCAAGAGGCCCTGGGCCAGTGGCTGTTCGCTTAGCTTGGGTTTGAGTCCACACGGACGCTCAGGTGGGGAGGGGTCTGAGCTGGGAGCTGGGCCCTGTCCAGGGCTTCAGCCCTTCCCCAGGGGAGGAGGGCTGGGAAAGAGGCCCGCAGGCAGTCGGGGGCCTCCGCCGGCCGGTGATGTGTCCTGTTACTTGGGACTGGGATGTGTATTTGAGCCGGGCAGCTCCTGAGCCCACGCTCCCTCTACCGCCCCTGGAGCCTTTCTTTTTTTTTTTTTTAATGTTTGTTTATTTTTGAGAAAGAGAGAGAGAGAGAGACAGCGTGTGAGTGGGGGAGGGGCAGCGAGAAAGAGACACAGAATCCGAAGCAGGCTCTAGGCTCTGAGCTGTCAGCACAGAGCCTGACGCGGGGCTCGGACTCCATGACCTGAGCTAAAGTTGGATGCTTAGCCGACTGAGCCACCAGGCGCCTGTCCACTGAGCCATTTTGAACCACTTGGAGGCTACCCTTTCCCTAGGGCTTGGCTTGGATGGGAGACGGGGTGGGGAAGGAGGGGGAGTGTGGGAGGGCACTGGGCCATCCCTCGGCTGCTTCCTAGTTTTCTGTGCCACCTCCAAAGCCGGGCCCACCTCTGCCCTTCTTTCTGCGAGCCTGCAGGGGCCTCCTAGGCATCTCCCGTGGCCACCCTGTTTCCACTGCCCCTTGGTCTGGTTGCTGCCTCCCCCCTTCGGTCCAAGGCTCCCTGCTGCTCCAGCACAGAGCCCACATTCTGGCCCAGCACTCATGGGTTCCCAGCCTCATCCCCCCTCCTCTCCTCGCTCTGCCCCTCACTGTGCCCCCTCTTCCTCCTGGAAAGGGGGTGTGGGCTCCTGGGTCCTGCACAGCCACCTGTCCTGCGGCCACTTTCGAAGCAGGCAGGTCCAGGCTGGGCTCCAGACCCGACAGGCGCTCCCCGCCGTGGCCGGGCGGACGTGAGCGGCCCTCGCAGCCCCGAGAGCTGGGATGAAGGACAGGTTTATGGCCTCCCTGCAGGAAGGGAGGGATTCCCGCTGCTCTGCTCCCTCCTTATCGCTGCCGCGCGCGGTGTGACTGCCGCGCCTGCCGCTGCCCGCCTGGTGGCTCCGGAAGGCGAGAGCCGCTTTATCAGATTCACCTGCCCGGCCTCTGGGAGACCCCACCGGCTCTCTGATCCGAGACGATGCGGGAGGTGGAATGAGCCAGGGCAGGAGGCTGGCGGGACGGAGGTGTGGACTGAGCAGGCCCGAGGTCAGGGGTGTGGGTGTCCTGGGCTGCAGGAACGGGGTGGGGGCTGGGAGGCACAGGCTGGACTCCAGCCTCCGTGAGGGCCGGCAGGAGAGCAGCTGTGTGCTCGTGTCCCCCCCCCCCCTCCCCCCCGCCGCCGAATGCCCTTCCCTGGCTGAGGCCTGTGCCTCGGGCTTCCTCTGGAGCACAGGCCGCGGCAGGTAAAGTCAGGGAGAGTAAATGGTGCTTCTAAGGTGCGTCAGGCCCTCGCCATGCGCTGGGCTCAGAGTAAGCATTTCCCATATGCCACCTGCTCGCCTCCGCTCACAACCCTGTGAGGACACTGAAGCCCAGGGAGGATCAGTGACCTGCAGGGTCACACAGCCAGGGAGTGGGTGAGCTGGGATTTGGTCCTGGGCAGGCCGAGGCTGAAGGGGCTTAAAACCAAGGGAAGAGGGGCGGGGCCAGGTGCCATGTGGGTGTGGCCCGGGGCGGCGCCTGGGACGGGGTCTGAGCCCCATGGGGTGAGTGCAGCGGAGTTCTGGGGGCTGAGCTGCCTCCGCACACACCCTTGGTGGGGACTGGACCTCGGGGCCATCTGACACCTGGATCCTGAAGGGACCCATATTGTCCTGCCTCAGGGAGGTCCTCCCCTCAGGACGGCCAGGACCCCAGACCACAGCCTTGCCAGGACACCCTGGTTATTTGTTGAGAAGTATGTTCTGAAGAGCTGGCCTCTGCACGGGGTTTGTCCAGTTTGGCTGAAGGGAACACTCAGAGAGGGACAGAGGTGCTGTCCTGACCCAACGTGGTAAATCAGATGCTCACAGTTGTAAAAATAATATTGCAACCAAGACAAGGGCTACAAACATGGAGGGAGATCAAGGAAGCTCCCTGGAGGAGGGGGCCTAGCCCTGTGATGGGAGGGATAGATGGGAATTAAGTGGACAGATGCAGGGAAGAGTGCCAGTCTGGGGGAAAGCCGGTGCAAAGGCCCTGTGGTAGGGAGTGCCGCACATTGAAGGAAGTGGAAGGCCGTGCGTCGGTTGGAGCAAGAACTGGGGGCAGGGGCGTGGTGCCTGATGAGGCAGGACTTTCAGGGAGTGGGAGTAGTCACGTAAGATGTCACACGTGTGCTTGGGGATGCTGGGAATCTGTGGAGTCCTCAGGGCCCCAGGTGTGGACATGTCAAGTTCATGGCCCAGCTCCACTCCTCTTTGGTTCTCCTGGGTAAGGAAGGTGCTGTCTCTGAGCCTGCTTCCCCATCTATAAAATGCCTCCTCCCCCACCCCCCATCAGAGCCTGAATGTGAGGACTGTGGTGACGTGTATGAAATGCCTGTGTGAGGTGCCCTCCCCCAAGCCTTGGAGGTCCCAGTCAGAAAATTAGTGAGCCTTCCTCTCTCCTCATTTCCTGGGGTTCCCACTCACCCTCTCTAGGTTGGTAAGGAGGCCTGGGCCCCAAACTTTGGCATTTTTCTCATCAGCAGGTTGGGGGAGGGTAGGTCCACGGCCAAGCTTGGAGGTGCCTTCCATCAGGTGAGGTCTTCTGAGGGCCATGGCTCCACCCCTGCTTCTTCTGTTCCTGCAGCACGAAGCCTGTCACTGCCTAGAGACACCGTCAGGAAGGGCTGCATCCAGCAGTGTTCTCTGACATTGTGCTCAGGGCTTCCCCGCAGCCCCACTGCAGGAGTGCCAACCTCAGCGTCAAACAGGGGTGAACCCTGGCTCTGCTCCGTGCCCGCTCTGTGCTTCCGCCCTGCCCCCGAAGCTGGGATAGTACACTTGCTTCTTGTGGCTGTCGTGAGGGTTAGAGCCCCTTGGGGACATGCCTGGCCTATGGTAGTCATTGAACACATAGAAATTTCCTTCCCCTTCCTGATCCAGTGCTACAGGGAGTCGTTTCAGGCTATGGAGAAAGATCTGCATGTTCCCCACCAGAAAGGACACTTCATAAGCGCCCATGGGGACACCGAGGGGCCAGGCGGGCACTACAGGGCTGGACAGGCTGTGCCCAGGGCTCCGCTCTGGAGTTGCCTGGCTGCAGGATGTTGGACAGCTCATATGCCCTCTCTGGGTTCCTTTTTTTTTTTTTTTAACTTTTTTAATGTTTATTTTTGAGAGAGAGAGAGACAGAGTGTAAGTGGGAGAGGGTAGAGAGAGAGGGAGACGCAGAATCCGAAGCAGGCTCCAGGCTCTGAGCTGACAGCACAGAGCCCGACGTGGGGCTCGAACTCACAAACCGTGATATCATGATGTGAGCCGAAGTCAGACGCTCAACTGACTGAGCCCCCAGGCGCCCCTCTGGGTTCCCCTTCTTGCAGGTGAGTGAGGCTGACGCAGCCCGCCCCCCAGCGTGGAGTGTAACTGCCCTGTCCTGACCGCGGCCGCCGTTCCACGGATGAGGAGACTGAAGCCCGATGGTAGAGCGCTGGCCCGGAGCAGCCGAGTGGGGATGCTGCCCGGCTCCGGGAGGCTCGGTGCATTGGCCCATCACAGTGTTGGATGTGCCCTTGGAGGCGCCCCCACGCTTGCTCAACCAGCTGGGCGCCGGCACCCACAGCCCCCTCCAGCACAGGGGAGGGTGCCCAGTGTCATGTCCGCTGGGAATTTACCGTGTGGCCTCGTGCCCCAGCAAAGAAGAAAGGCGCCATCGTCACAGGCTGGCTTTGCCAGGGACAGGTGCCCGGGTGTCTGTGCTGGACAGTCATCGGGGAACGCTCTCGGGACATCATCTGCGGGGGGCCAGCGGGTGAGGCCAGGCTGCGATGGAGGCCCCCACCGGTGTTCCGGAGCCAGGGAGGTCCAGCCAGGCTGCCCCTGCTCGGGGCCATCACACGGTGCGCTGACTGATGGCAGCCGTGTGTCCTCGGCAGCTGACCCCTCCGGCGGCGGGGGGACCCTTGCCGTGGCCCAGCAGGGCATCTGGGAGGTGCGGCACTGAGGGCATCCTGTGCCCGACGCCGAGAGGCCTCATCTCCGCGGGGATGACAGGGACAGAAGCCCCTGGTCTCCCCGTCCCCTGAACCCCTCCCCACCACTACCCTCCGAGGTCGGGCCACTGTCAGCCTGAGACACGGAGGCTCACAGAGGTGCAGTAGGTCCCACAGGCCTCGGGGTGAGGAAGGTGGCACAACCAGGGCCTTGAACGTGGCACCCCGCACCCCCAGCCTCCATCTCCCAGCACACCGCGCACTTTCAGATCTGGGCCTTTGCTCCTGAGGCCCCTTCTGCCAGGAGTGGCCTCTTCTTCGGTCCAAGGCCATCTCGGCTCCACGAGAGCTTTTCCTCCAAGCCCTGGCTTGTGGACACTGTCCTATCCTCGGCGCCTCACTGGGGGGACGTGCGCCTGGCTCTGACCCTGGTCTGCACTGTGAGCTCCTTGAAGGCAAGGCCGGGGCCCCTCCTTGCGATCCTGCCCACCTGGGCCTGCGGGTGTGATGCCCATGCCCGTGGCACTGCACAGACGCCAGCAGGATTGAGTTAAATGTTCAGGCCCCCCTGCCACCCGCCGGTGTGGCTCGCCACCCAGCTTCGTGTTTGGGCTGGTGGCAGTCCCTGCTTCATGGTGGTGCTCACGGGGGAGGAAGTCAGGGTTTGCTGGGCCGGGCCGGTCAGGGGGGCCCGGCCCTGGTCCTGGAGGAGTGTGGGGAGCCCGGCAGAGATGGCCGCTGTCCCCGGCACCTTTCAGTGGCTCTACTGGGCATCTGGGTGCCCTGTGGGGAGGAGGCTGGGGAAGCAAAGGTCCGGTCAGGGAGGCTGGCCAAGGGGCCTGACTTATATGTTCTTGACACTTGTTCATTCGTTTGTCCATCTGTTCGTTCGTTCATTCATTCATTCATTCAGCAGTGGTGTCCTGAGCCCCAGCCCTGTGCAGAGCATGAGCAAAAGAGGGACCAGGCCAGGAACAAGGAAGGACCAGGCGCTGGGCTGTGGCTGCCCGAGTCCTGCATTGGCATCCGAGGCTGGGAGTCTTCTGGTCTCACCTCCTCCGTGGGTGCGCTGGTGACCTTGGGCCGGCCATCTCACCTCCGTAAGCCTCCGTGTCCTCACCTGTGAGATGGGGGTAACGATACTCTCCAGGTGGCCGGGAGAGCGCAATGGCTGTGAAGGGACATCAGCAAGCCGCGCGATTCAGGACCAGCAGTGCAGATGATTTCTCGAATCGTAGACCGTTTTCCGGTTCCCAGCCCTCCCGAACGTTCATCGGGCCGGTGAGATGAATTCTCCGTTACTGTTTCCGCGGCGGCTGGTTTGCTGCTCCTCCATCCCATGTCCGCGGTCCCCTTGGTCCCCGCCCCTTCCCATTAAAGTAATCCTGATAACAACACGCTCGTGTGGCACCTGCTTGGGGGCACACCGGCTCGTCCTCCTCACACCAGCCTCCTGGACATGTAGTTGTCACCTCCATTCTGTAGATGAAGAAACCGAGGCTCCGAGCTGGCTTCAGACGCCCCGTTGTGGGATCCGTGCTCCGAATCCCAGGGCCCACTGCTTCTCGGCCTTTCCTGCGTCTGCCTCACCGAGGAAAATGGGCCTAGGGCATCAGGGGCCAAGTCTCGTCTGGTGCGGGGCTCAGCCCGCCTGTCTCTCTCCTGTTCCTCCTGTCAGGCTCGTTTCTGCCCCAGGACCTTTGTCCCTGTGGGATCCCCTGCTCGGAATGGTCTCACCCCACAGCCCTAGAGGGCTCCGTTCGACTGTCACCTCCTCAGAGAGGGCACCCTGGACTGACCGAGAGTGGCACCCCCACCTCTCTCACCATCATCCTGTCCCCTCGCCGAGACACACAGCTCCTCCCTGAGTCTCCGGTCACTCGAGGCAGGTGACTGCCAGGGGCCTTCCGGCTCCAGCGTCACCGGAGCCCAGCCACGCTTGGCCGATGGCCTCCCCGCGTGTTGCCCGGCTCTCCTGGGCCGGCTGCCTGCCCCTGGTGCCCTGGGGCCACGGCAGCGTAGGCCAGGTGGTCCAGTGGGCAGCTCCGCCTCTGAATCGGAGGCCAGAGAAAACCGGGCCAGGCGAGTGGGCGAACCTGGACTCCCTGAACGCACATTCGCTCGCTCGCTCTCTCCGCGCTGTCCGTGATGCAGGGATGCCTCCCCAGTGAATGGATGGACATCGGCCCCGGCCTCTCCCCAGCCTGTCCTGGCCCGTGTCAGGCCCTGCCACTTGCACGTTAGTCCCTCCTTGCAACCTCTCCAGGGGACCCTGGACCTTCCTTGCTGACATTCAATGTCGTGATCAGTAAAGGGCTACTTGTGGCCCCGATGTCTCCGAGCCAGCCCTCTCCTCTCTGCCTCCGTGTGGAATGGCTGCCACGTGCCCTGAGCAGATTTGTAGGTAGCTTTTTTTTTTTTTAATGTTTGTTTATTTTAGAGAGAGAGAGAAAGAGAGCATGAGCAGGCAAGGGGCAGAGAGAGAGGGAGACACAAAATCCGAAGCAGGCTCCAGGCTCCGAGCTGTCAGCACAGAGCCCGACACGGGGCTGAAACTCACAAGCTGTGAGATCGTGACCCGTGCCAAGTAGGATGCCTAACGAGCCGAGCCCCCCAGGTGCCCCGCAGCTAGTTTCCGAGGGACCTCACAGTGCATGTTGAGGCACGTGTTGGGACTCCATTCCCCCAGGGTCATCTTGTGTCAATCTTCTGAGTGTTCCCGGCTCCCCCCGCCCCCATCCAGTGCTTAGCATAGGGCTTGACACACAGTAAGTCCTGGGTAAGTCTACTAGCGGGAAGAAAGGAAGGAATTCTTTTTATTCCACTTGCTTAAGACCCAGTGTGTGTCTCCTGCTGCCTCAGATTCTTTTTGAATTAGAAGGGAAGACAGTACGGTAGCCATAAGCGCTGCTCCTATTGATCGAACGCTGACTATGTGCAGGGCACTGTTCTAGACATTCCCTGTGTGTGAATTCATCCCATTGTCCCGGGGCTGTGGGCAGGTCTGAACGCCCCCATTTTATGTGAGGGGACAGGCACAGTGAGCTAGCAACTTGGCCAAGGTCACAGGGCTCATAGGCGGTGGAGTCGGGAGAGACCCAGCAGCGTCCCCAGAGCCCGTTTTCTTGAATCAGTAATTATAGACAGGAATCCGTTTTGCCGAAGAGGGGACAGGAGGGTCTGGGAGGCTGCCGCTCGGGACGCACCTCTGCGGATGGAGTAGACGGGAGTGCGGGCTGCATGGGGGCCCCTGAGCCCTCGGGGTGGGCTGGCCAGAGAAGCCAGATTTGGGGGTGTGGGTGTGGCCAGGGCTGGGGAAAGCGAGGGGGGGTGCCCAGCTCACAGGGCCGCCGGCCCCTGCCGGAGCCTGTCTCGTATCCCCAGCGGGCCCTGTGGCCTGCGTTGCACGTCCCTGGTGCCCCCTTCAAGATCATCTGTCCAAAGCCTGTGTCCGTCATCGACAGGTCAGGCCGCAGCAGCCCCTGGTCTGCCGGCGCCCACGGAGGCCTTAAATCCACTCCCAGCCCTTGCTCCTGAATTGCTTCTGCGCTTTTTACAGTTGCTCGGGGAACTGTAAGTCTGCGTTGCCTGACTCCTGTGTATTTAAATTCTCAGCCATAATGTTATATTAACTCATTTTTTGCAGTTTCCTGGGAGGCTGTGTGTACATTCCTGGGGCAGTGAGGGAGTGGGGACGGACGGGCACGTGGACAGACCCAGCTGTGAACGTGCCCGGCCCTGGGGGCGGCCCGGCGGCCCCCCACCTCCAGTGGGCCCCCCCACGAGAGGCGTTTCCTGCCAGCCAGGTGTTCATAGTGCCTGAGTCCCCCCCCTGAATTTGTGGCTGCCACCGCGTGGCTGCTGGACTCAGAATCCCGACTAGGGACGGCTCTGGAGCCTGGGTGAGGCCTGCAGATCACGTGTCCATCCTTCATCTGTGTCCTGGGGCCCCCGTCCCTCCGTCCATCCCCCCAGACACATGCTGAGTGCCTACTGCACACGCAGCCTGGAGGCCATGTGGGCACCGCTGACCACCCCGTCTTCCCCAGATGTTGTGCCTGGGGTGATGGGTGTCAACCTGCCAGGCAGATGTTGCCAGGGGCCAGTATAGCCTTGAGAGGAGAGTGGGTAAGGGGGATGGGAGGGGGTGAGCAAGTTGGGGGCCCAGGGAGAAGGGCACGTTGGGGCCGAGACCTGAAGGAGGTAGAGAGCCAGCCACGCGGCTCTGAGGTGGCCCTACGCGCAGTAGCCGACCCAGGCCCTGCTCCGCCCCCGCCGTACAACACGGCCATGGCGGCTATCATGCCCATTTCACAGATGATGCCCAGGGTCAGCAGGTGCTAAGTGGCAAAGCTGGCATCAAACCTCGGCTGTCTGGCTTCATCAACCAAATTCTCAGTGTTCTCTTCCAAGCCCTCTGGGGAAAAACATTTCTAATGGGTGGAACAGGATGTGCAAAGGCCCAGAGGCCAGAAGGTGAGATTGAGGAACTGCTGGAAAGCCAGTGTGGCTGGAGTGGAGTAAGCAGGGGTGAGAGTGGAAGATGGGATGGGGGGCGGTGGTGGGCAAGTTGAAGGGCCGTGACGAGGAATGGCAGGGGGGAGGGGGGCTCACTGTGCTCCCTTGTCCTGGTGCTGAGCCGAGGCAGCAGTGGTGGGACAGGGTGGTAAACAGGGGCAGGCACAACTGTGAGAGGGCAGGCCCTTGGGGCCCCCTGGGGCAGGGTGAGTGAGAGGGGAGCTCCTGGGGGAGCCCATGGGCTGGGCGGGGAGCCCCGTCGCTCTGGGGCCTGCTCAGAAGATCAGAAAACTAGGACTTGTCTGCTGGCTTCCTTGCTGCCCCCAAGGGAGGTTTGTCTAGCCCTCTGCACGGTAGGGGGGGGGGGGCTCAGATGTCAGCCCTGATGCTTTATTTGGTCATTCACGCCTTGCCTCTGTTTCTTCATCCGGGAAATAGGGGCCCTGCCGCTCCTGAGAATCACACATCACGGTTGTAACGTTCTGGCGCTGGCGGGAGGTAATGCTCTGCGTACTGACTGCTTGCTCTCATTTTGCTTCTCTGGGCTCTGGAGGGAATGGAGGTCAGGAAGGGAGAGGACGTGCCCAGAGCCCCTCCAGGTCCTAGCGTGGCCAGGCCTGGAAGGCTGTGGAACGTGGGGGAGAGAGACCTGGCGGGGGGCCCCTGCCTCCCTCCATACACACAGTGAGGCCCCCACGGCCTTCCACCGCTGCCCAGGCAGGAGTGGGGTTGGGGAAACTCAAGCCTGGAGCCCGGGCAGGTGGGCCCGGCCCTCTGGTCTCCTTGCATGTGGGCACAGGGCAGGGCTGGAGAAACACCCTGCTGGTCTTCACTCCTGCTGTGCTTGCTGCCTGGAATGCCCTCCTGCTCCAGCCAAGTCCTCACCCTGTAAGTCTCAGCTCAGGCCAGCACCTCCTCCAGGAAGCCACCTCTGATTTTGCCCCCAAACATTACACACCAGTGTGATGCCCCTGAGGCCCTGTGCTCCTGTCACTCAGCATGGACCTCTCCTGGTGGTGTGATCTGTCCTCCCCATCCCAGCCTGGGGGCTCCCCACGTGTGGGGATGTGTTCTAGCCCTCCTGCACCACCAGTGCTCCTTACAGGGCATGCTGGAGCTGCCATTGGGGGATGCCTGGAGGCCTTCAGGCAGGGAGGGGTATCCTGCACACTCAGGCCTGAAGAAGGCCAGTGCTCCCTTCTTGGGACAACAGAATGGCAGACCCTGGCGTCAGCGAGACAGTAGTCTTGTGGTCTGCTCGGGTGAGGCTGGGCACCTGCAGCTCGGTGACCTGGCCTGGAGCCATTCCTCACTTGAGGTCCCTGATGAAGGCTTGGCCAGGTGGGGCTGGGGGCCAGGGAGCAGAGGGCCCCCGTCCTGCCTGCCTTACCAGGCCTGAGCCCAATCCCTAGAATCATCCCCAAATGCCAGCCTCTGTTCTTCTTAATGAGGAAAGCTCTTCCCTCCTCCCCACCGTCTCCCCTGCTTCCCAAATGGATTTACCATTCTGCTGCGCCATGCCCCCCATCCCCCCTCCCTTCCTCTTTACAGGCCACTGAGGGAAGTGGAGGGGGTTGTTGTATATTTTAGTCGATTGTTCCCCATACGCCCCAGTCTCTTTGGGGTGGGGCTGGGGGGGATGGGGGAGTAAGTAAATTATATATTGAACTCCTAACTGGAGCTGAGGCCTTGTGGTTTCCATGGCAACCAGGCTGGAAATAGCTTGGCGTGACATCAGCACGGTACAGGTATAGCCCGATCCAGCCGTTCCCCAAACAAGCTGGCAAGGGGAGCAAGGGATGTGTGGCCAATTAGCATATGCAAATAATGCCTGGTGAGCCCACTGGGGCCTGGGATGCCCCAGCAGGGCCTTTGGCCATGGCCAGGGCCTCCGGCAGGTAAGTGAACCAGTGGTGGTGGGGTGTCAAAGCCCACAGCTCCCCTGGCCCACGCCCCCTCTACTAGAGCTGGTAGGGGCCGCCAATGTGGGGCCCAGGCCGCCTGGGCTTGCCTGCCCCGTGGGGCTCTGGGAGCATGGCCAATGGCGCCGCCAGGGGCCAGGCAGGCACACGTGAGCAGAGCGGGGCTGGTTCCCTGCCCAGGCTGGAGTAGGATCTGGCTTCTCTTGGCTCCTAGATGCCTTTGAAGCCAGCTACCTAACTGGGCCTTGCTGGCTGGCTGCCATTTTCCTTCTCAGGTCTGTGAGAGAGGGGTCCCCCTGTGCCCACCTGGGGTCCCTTCCTGCACCTCCAGGCCGTGGGAAAGGCCCATGGACGACCCTCCACCGTTTTCTCCACCGCTGTGTCCGGTGTCCCCTTTCCTGCCCGGACCCAGCAGGGAGGAGAGGACAGAGCCCTTCGTTTGCAGCTTGACGTGGCCTTTGAGCCTCAGTTTCCACCTCAGTGAAATGGGGGTATTTTTCCCCCCTGTCGCCTGCCTTGCAGGATAGTGAGGTGGCCCTGAGGAAGGAAGGGCCTGGGTGAACTTGATAGGCCAGAGGCACATTTGGAGGAGGAGGAGATTCTCTGTTTAAATCGAGCTCTGTCACCCAGCACTACCCCACCGCGCACACACACACACACACACACACACACACACACACACACTCACTCGTGAGACTAGAGAACTCGCAGTAAATTTCTGGGCGAGGTGAAATATTGCCACCTTCATTGTGGTGATTTCCACACGAGGGCTCTTGGCTGAACTGCCAACAGTCGAGCTGGGCGTGCTCTGTGGCTAAATGAGATAATTTATTCATTTCAGCAAATGTGGAGGGTGTGTCGAGTGAGGGCGGGCAGGGAAGGTGGGGGATGAGTCAGACGGGGCCAGGCACCAGGAGGGCTCCGTCTGCCGCCGCAGGAGGCAGACAGGTAGTGGGGCCGGTGCTGCCTGGGGCCTGGGCTGTCTGGGAAGATGGTTGAGGGCGGAGGACCTTTGAGCAGGGCCTTCAGGCCAAGTGACCGTCCATTCGTCTGGGAAGCCTGTTCCAAGGAGACAAGCAGCTGGGCACCGAGGCTCAGAGGACACCCAGCATTTGGGGGAAGGGCCATACTTAGCTGTGACTGGAGTAAAGTGATGGGGAGGACACCAGAAAGTTCCCCCGAGGGGCTGAAAGCCAAGGATTTGCGATCTGGCCCAGGAGACAGTGGGAGCCATCAGTGCCACTTGAGCAAGGGACTGATGTGATCAGAGCCTGTTTCTCAGAAAGAAGAGGCAGGCTGGAGAGGGCACGAGGCAGCCCAGCGGAGGCGGAAGTAGGCAGGGATGGTGGTCAGGACGGGAATGCCAGTCCCAGTCCCTTTGGGGAGCCCCTGTGGCCGAGAGTGGCTCTTCCCCTGGACAGAAGAGCAGGAAAGACATTCTGTCTTTGGACCTCGGTTTCCTTATCTGTCAAATGGGTCGACTATCGTGGTAGGTTGTGGGATGCGTATTAGCCAGTAGATGTGAGCAGTTGTTCTCCTGGGCCCCGGGAGCAGTGGGGAGCAGCGGGAGGGAGGAGCTACGGCCCCGTGTATTCTGGAAGGAGGGGACAGCGGCCGTGGGCAGCGATGCTGATTTCTTGCTGAGACTGGGGGTTTCGCCGGCTGTGCTCTGGCCTTGGCACAGGCATGGCCCTACGTATTTCGTGGCAGGAAATTCTGCCCGCGCTGCCCAGAGGCTCCTGGTGGCCAGTGAGGGCCTCTCTTCTCATCGTCTTTCCTTCCCTCTCCACAAACTTTGTTTGCTCTCAGTTCACAGTTGTGGTGGCCCCTGCCTGGTGCTAGGGTTGGGCCCTGGAGCAGCTCTCCAGTGGAGCGCGGCTGGGGTGAGGCCAGCACGGAGGAGGCCCTCACCCAGCCCTTGCTGGAGGAAGGGACATTAGGCTGAGTCTTGAAGCAGGAGTTGGCCAGACGGGATGAGATGGCATTCCAGGCAGAGAGCGCAGCAGCCGCAAAGGCACTGAGGCCAGAGCAGGCGCGGTTTGCCCGGGAGCCAGCCTCCACCGCCAGCCCATAGAGGAGCCTTCTAGGCTGGAGGGGGTCTCACTCAGCTTTGGCCCCCTGGCCGGCTCAGCACCTTGTCTGGAGGTGGAGTCCGGGAATGTTTGTTGAGTGAATGAGTGAGTGGATGTTTTCTTCCTGCCCCTGGCCACCCCATCCCACCTGCTTGGCTGCCATCCCCCTGCCCTGTCCCCCATGCCAGCCAGGATGGCCGGCCTGCAGGGCTCCCGCCCCTCGTGGCCCTTCTTCAAGCTTGCGCTTGCCTCGGTGCGCCTTCCACAGGGACTCGGCTGAGCCCACCAGGATGGGAGTCCGTCATTCTCGACCCCGAGCTTGGTGCCAGCACCTCGAGGCCCCACCTGGCTTCTTCCACTTTCCAGCACCTCAGGCCCCCCTGCTGGGTGGTCGGTGATCAATGATGAACTGACCCTTTCCAGAACTTTCCTCCTGGATAAGCCTGGGTCCTGTGGGAATCTCTGTAGATGGGTTGCAGCAGCCCATCTGTCCCCGAGTCTCCTCGGGCCACTCCCCAACTCTGGGCATGTCTAAAAAACTATGGAAACAGCTTTGCATCATCAGATTCAATTTCCTGTCATTTTTAAAGAGAAGACCCAGCTCATGTAAAAGCAAATATTCGGCTGGGGTGTGACCTGAAGGCTTGGTGCAAGGAGGGCTGGGAGGTGGGGTCTGGCCATTCTCCCCCATGCGCTCCCCTCCCTTGTTGGGTAGTGTGGACGGGCAGGCACTGGCAGCCGGGTCCTGTGCCCTCCGCCCTCCTTGTCCATTTGCTGAATCCCTTCTCCGGATGCTGGTCTGATGTCCTCCGAAGCTTTCTAGAATCGTTACTTTTAGCTCACGTATTAGACGTCCACTGGGTGCTTGTGCTGCGCCAGGCTCGGTGCTGGGCTTGGAGGGACAGAAGTGAATTAAAGGGGTACGGGCCGAGCCCCCCTCCTCCCCAGAGGGCAGCCCCTCAGCGCGGGCCTCCCGGCGCCGCCCCGTCGGCTCCTCTGCTCTCCTGGGGACCGCGGGCTCCCGGCTCTGGGCAGCAGCTGGGCCAGGCGCGGGCCACCCGCCCCAGGAGGCGTCACTGCCTGGGCTTTGAGCTCCTCCGAGGGCTGGCGTCAGGCCGTGGGGAAATCATTGTCTGACAGTGGCCATCAATTTTGCTGAGAGCCCGTCGGCACTCCAGCAGCCTGTCCCTCGGCAGCGGCAGCTGGTCCGTGTCAAGCCCTCCGTGTCCTGATGACAGAAACGATTCGCATTAGGTATCTGCCCCAGAGCATTCGTCCAGAAGAGACGGTCCCGGCTGGGTCCGGATACGCACTGCATCACCTCCAAGTTTATCTTTAGGTCCTTGGGTCAGTGGAGGTGTCTTCTCATATTGGGGTGACCAGCAGGAGCCTAGGAGCCTTCATGGGACATCCCTGCTGTCCCCGTGTCCATCTTGTCACAAGCAGTGATCTGGGTATAAAGGTTACAGCACTGAACCAGCAGACAGAGCTCCTGCCGCTGCCCTGAGAGGCAGGGCATTTTAACTGAGACATAAAAGACAGGAAGGAGACCGCCTTGTAGAAGGCTCGGGGAAAAGCATTGTAGGCAGAGGGAACAGCCCCGTGCAAAAGTCCTGAGGTGAGTCGAAGCTTGCTGTCTTCACGGCTCGGAGTTCTATTTAAACTGCCGTCGGGACGCCTGGGTGGCTCAGTTGGTTAAATGTCCAACCTCGGCTCAGGTCGGCTCTTGGGTTCTTGCGGCTCGTGGGTTCGAGCCCTGCATCGGGCTCTGTGCTGACAGCTCAGAGCCTGGAGCCTGCTTTGGATTCTGTGTCTCCCTCTCTGTCTGCCCCGTCCCTGCTCACACTCTGTCTCTCTCAAAAATAAGTAAACGTTAAAAACATTTTTAACTGCAGTCAGTTTTGGCTAACTGGGAGTTATCCAGGATCAGAGCCAGGGTCCTAACAGCTCTGGAGGCGTCTAGAGGAAGCAAGGTGAATTCTGGCAGATGACCAAGGAGACCCCTGGAGGAGGTGGTGGCTGTGCGCCCAGAAGGGGAAACTGTTTTGCCTGGGGGCGTTAGATCTGGGAGGAGACTTCCGGGAGGCCGGCGCAGTGTGAAGGAGGTCTGCAGGGGTGAGACTGGAGTGCGCCGAGCAGGGCGTTGCTTGCAGGGGCGGTGACCTCCCCTGGTGGAAAGAGGACACTGGGTGATTCCAGGCCTTTGGTAACATCACCTGGTTGGCAGCACACCCCTGGCCCCATGGGCTCAGCACCATTGGCATTGAAATCCTGCCATGTGCCAGGGAGTCTGCCCATATCCCAGAAGCCGCCTACTAAGTGCCAGGCGCTGAAGGTACTCTGGGTGTGAGTTACCTGCCGCCACTCACAGGCAGGCACCATCACCTGCGCTCCCGGGCGGGGAAGCTGAGGCCCAGACAAGCCGAGGGCTCAAGTTAGGGCTCACGTGCGGTGGGGGGAGCCAGGCAGGGCAGCCTGACCTGGGGGGGTTGCAAGAGCCTGGTTGTCCTGATCACCGCTGGCCCGAGAGGCGTGAACTGCCCCCAACGCTGAAGGCGGCAGCCCAGGGGGCAGCCGTCCTCCCTCCCTTGAGCTCTGTGGATGGCGGGGGCCTGGGCATCGGGCACGCCGGGCATGGGCATGGTGAGGTTGGAGGCCACGGGCTGGGCACCCCACCCCCCGACCTGATGCTCAGACACTGCAGGGGCGGGGGGAGAATCACCACCGGCTCTAGGGATCTGCCACCTCCCGGTTCTTCATGGCAGAGATGAGCACTCGCCTCTTTCAGATGAGGAGCCCGTGGGGTCGAAGGTGACTTGGGCCTCACAGCAGTTGGGTGACCCGGCCCAGGGCAAGCTGTTGGTCTTTCTGCCCCCACAGGACACACCGTCCACAGGAGAATGGACAGTAAGGATGCTGGTGGCGGTGAACATGGGCCCCCGCCTCAGGCTGTGGTCCTGGCGGTGGTTTTATCAGGGCAGGGAGTGTAAATTGCAACAATGTGTAAATTGCAACACTGAAGCTATTTCACTGCTCCCTTCACGGAGTCTTCTAGGCCTGGGGCCCCGCCTGGCGTGGCTGTCAGATCCTCACTAATGAGGTTGAGCCCACCCAGGGAGCCCATTGCCCCCACTGTGCCCATGGAGAGCCCCTTCCCGGGAGAGACTGGACCGCCGAAGGCCGGGCCACCGCTGTGTGTACTGTCCTAGTGCCAGGCAGGTGGCCTGCTGACCGCCGGGAAGCCGCCGGCGGTAGAGCCCCTGAAGCTCTAATCCTCAGTTCTTGCTCATTCAGTCATTGGTGGTGGGCACCTCCTAGGCGTTGGGTGTTTCCGTTTTCTGTGCCCCCTGGGCCTGGTGTGATGCTGGCCATATAGTGCATGCCCTGCAAATACTCCACATCTCCGCAGGGTGATTTCAGAACTCTAGGAAGGACTTGCCTCTATCCTCAGTGTTTCCCTTCCTTGCCTGTTGGCAGAAATTTTACCATTAGTGATTCATTCCATTTGCATAACTGTCGTCCTGTCCAGGTCTCTCTTCTAAAATACAAACCCCGAGAATCTCATACCATCTCCAGGAAGTCTCAGTTTCTGGGTAACCTGTGTGCCTAGGAGGCTAAGACTGACTCGACTGAACAGGGCTTTGGCCTTGGGGTTTGTGGGAGAAACGTGGAAGAGTGGCGGGTTCTGTGTGCCTGCAGAGTGCCTGGGGTCACAGTACCGACACACAGCCCTGGGCTGAAGGTATTTTTAGATGTTTGACAAGGAAGAGGACTTGAGGCCTCAGCAGGTCCCCCCGCCGGGAGGGGATGGGGCCACGACCGGGGTCTGCGAAGCTCACATCCAGGCCCTTTGACTGTGCCTCACTTCTGCCCAAGACGTGGTTGTGTGACACGGGTGTGGCCCCCACAGGACACCAAGGACAGCTCCTCTGGGCTCACAGCTGCTAAAGGAGGGCTCAGTCCTCACCGCCTTCTGCACCTGATGACAGGCAGCCACGCCAGAATCTGGTTTGAGCCTTGCAGTCACCTTCTTGGGCAGAAGTGCCCTCCTGTCTTCTGATGAGGAGACTGAGGCACCGAGGGGCCTCACCCACGGCCTTCCAGCGAGAACGTGTTAGAGCCAGAGCAGCCTCTCATAAGGCTCACCGCCCCGTGCTTCCCTCCACCCCGGGCATGTGGGGTGAGGGTCCCGGGGCTGGTCTTGGGGCCAGGAGATGACGGAGCACTCAGGCAGCCCCCCCTTCTGCATCTCTGATCATGTGTCCAGTCGCGGGCCCTGCTGGGACCCCCGCCCGGAGCCCCCTGTGGATGTGAGATCAATGAGCAGCAGTGTGGTGGCCCACCCGCCCCACCCCTTCCTGCGCTTATGTGTCTGTCTTTCCAAAAAGAGCGATGCGTGGACGCTGCTGTGGCCGGCCCTGGCCCAGCTGTGCTGCGCCTAACTGTCCACCCCCCAGGCTGTATTTTCTCGGTATTGATGAGCCGGTGTCACCCAAGACACAGCCAGAAGCTGAGCTAAACTCAAGACGGATCAGGTCTCCACCTCATCAATCTGCCTGTGGCCACTGGGCTGGGGAGGAAGGCGGGGGGGGGGGCGCTGGTGGCAGGCTATGGGCTGGGCGGTGCAGGGGTCCCGGCCTCTGCGGGCTGTCCTCATGCTCTTTCGCACCAACAAATCTATCTATTGGGGCCAACCTGTTGCTCCCCGTCTAGGAATTTGCAGGGCCCAGCCACCTTCTCAGGTTCCCCACCTGGCTCCCCATTGCCGAGGAGATCAAACCAAACTGCTGACCACAGCCCTCAGGCCCTCCCCTCTACACCTCGCGGCCACGCCAGTCTGCCCCCCCCCGCCACGCCATCGCCCTTCCTCCTGTTCCGCCCGCACAGGCCACACTCCCTCCCACCTCAGGGCTCTGCTGCACATATTCACTTGGCCCGGAATGTTCCCTTCGTGCTCCCTCCCCTCCTTTCTCTGCTGATGCCTTGTTGTTAGGGTCTGACCGGAACTCCGCTTCCCCGGGGCTCCCCTGCCGAACCCTCCAGACAGCTGGACTCGATGAATTATTTATGAGACTTTCTGTTACCGTCTGTCTCCCTCACTGGAAATTGGCTTCATGGCCCCCGCACCCCCCCTCTGTGTTGTTTCCCACGGTACCCCCAGTGCTGGCACGTAGTAGGTCCTCCAGAAATGTTTGGTGAAGGAGTATCACGTGACTTGTCGTTGCCCTCATGAAAAGTTTTCCGTTTCCTGCCCCCGTCCCAGCAGCCCTGCCCAGGGTACCCCCCATCCCCACTGTCTGTCAGTCTCCGCCTCATCTCTGCTCACCCAAATCCGACCATGGATGAAGTCCAGATGCCTCTGTGGCTTTGGAGGCCCCCCAGGATCCAACAGAAAGAATCCCTCTGCCTGGAGTTCCCTCCTTGTCTGTTCTCTTTACTTGGCCAACTCCTACGCACCCTTCAAAACCTCAATAGGTACCACCTTCTCTATGAAGCCTTCCAGGCTGCCCCACACCGATGGGTTCTGCCCTCTGCTGGTCCAGCAGCTTCTGGGCGCCAGGCCCTGTGCAGGGCAGTGGGGAGACAGGGCAGGGAAGGGTGGGGAATAGGAGTAAGGGGGAATCAGTCCTACAGACAGCAACCTGAGAACATCCAGATAGCAATGACAGAGACAAAAGCCAAGCACTGTCCCCAGCAATTTTCTTATGCTTTTCCTAAAACCTGAAAACCTCACACTGTGAGGTGCTGGCGTCCCCAAGCTTTATGGATGAGGACAGCAAGGTGACACGACTTGCAGCTAGTTCATGAAAAGCTGGACTTGAATTCCAGCTGCATTCTGTGTTACTTGCTTCTCTGCATCCAGGGCCGGGCGTGCAAGTGGCTGTAAGACTATGGTGGAGCCCTCCCCCCCCACCCCCCCACCCCCGCACCCCCGCGCTGTGTTGAAGTTCGCAGAGGGGCGGGGGTTGAAGTTCACAGAGGAAAAAGCTGACGCTGGAAGGAAGTATACACATTCTTCCAGGCAAAGATGGGGCTAGCAGGGCACTGCCTGCTTTGAGAACTATGCGGGCACAGGTCCAGAGAGGAGGGGGTAGGGTGGGGGCATGCAGGTGGGGAGGGGTGGGGAGCTCTTACATGTGGGGAGGCCCAGGACCGGGGTGTCTGCCGGGGGCCTGGGTGATGGATGGAGGCTCTTGGCATGCGGTCTGTTGCTGTGGTCCTGGCATGTGGCCACCGCGGGCTCTGGTTTCTGGCAGCTTCCAGACTCCGTGGTCCCTGCTTGTCCCTGTTGGTAGTTTCTGCTTGTCCAGTTTCCACCCTGTTTCCTCCCAGCTGACAAGGCGGTGGGGGCCCCCGGGGAGAGTTTGCGGTCTATGCATCCTTAGAGAAGAACGTGAGACGGAAGCCAGGGACTGTCACACGGGGTTGGCGGGGTCCCTCTGTTTCCCGTCTTCTCATTTTCAGAAATGGCATGTGCCACCTGTCTCTCAGCCCTGTCTTGGGTCACTTCTCTGAGGCTCACGGTCCCTGCTTTTCCCGTGGCCTCCCAGGCCCATGGTCTGGGCCAACTAGCCCCTCCGGTGTGTCCCATCAGCCCTCCACACCAGGCTGCAGGCACTGATGTCCCTTCCACCCCCCGCGTGCTCAGTGGGCAGCCCGGCCCCTTCTGTCCTAACCTCTGCCCCATTTTCACAGAGAGGGAAACTGAGCCTCAGAGAGGCTAAATAACAGCTTGTGATCACCCAGCCCGTGAGATGGAGCCAGGATTTGGACTCGGGTCTGACGGACTCTCTACCGTCCTGTCCTGCCCCGGGGGATCCCCTGCCTAGGCCCCTGCCTCATCTCTGCTTACCAAAATCCAACCTTCAGGGCTCCGCTTGGAAAGACCAGACTTAGTTCTGGCCCATGGCAGAGGCTGGTCCTCCCTCCCTCCCCGCCTTTCCTCCTTCCTAGATACTTCGTGCCTACCCCCTACCTTAGCTGCCCTTCTGGGCACTGATGACCCTACGTAGAGTCCATGCTCTGGAGCTGGATTTCATGGCTTCACCCCTGACCAGCTCTGAGACCTCCAGTTAGCTATCTGAATCTCAGTTTCTTCATCTGTAAAATGGGGGTGTGTGTGTGACATTAGTACCTGCCCCCCGGATTGTTGGTAGGATTGAATCCCTGAGTATAAAGTGCTGGGAATGGTACCTGGCACATAGTAGGCCCTCTGTCCACGTCCCATGTTTTCATGGGCCCCCTCCTCCAGGAAGCACCCCCAGGTCCCCCAGGCTGGTGAGCATCATCTCCCTCCTCCGAGCTCCAGCTCATCTGCTGTGCGTCCCAGTGGTGAGGTCTGAGGGTCAGGTGGGTCCCTTGCCCGACTGTAGGCACCTTGGGGGCTGGGGTTGTTCCCCCCCGTTGCCCCTTCACCCCACCCCAGCCACCAGACCAGGGCTCTGCACATAATAGACACTTAATACATGTTTATGGAATTGAATTAACGATAAAACGAGATAATGGCCTGGAAGGAGCCTGAGCTGTTAGGAGGGAATGCACAGCGTAAAAACCAGGCATATTTTTTTAAGCAGATTAATCTGGTCTTAACTCATTCTAATAGCCTGCGCCCCTATTGGCCAAGGCCATTATAATAATATACGGCCAGGGCCGTGGAGCAGGAGATAGCGGTGCCTCAAAGTTTGCCTTCTGGAGGATACCACAGCACGCTGCCTCCCGACTCTCCACGCTGGAGCCCAGGGAGGGTGAGGGACTTGCCTGGGGTCACTCAGTAGGAGAACGGAGAATGAGAAGAGACTGAGGCTCAGAGAGGTCAGAGGGCTTACCCTAAGATGCACAGCTGAAGGAGGAGCGGCTGGCCCAGGAGGCCTGACCTGGCTCTGCGGGGATTGCATTCCATTGTCTTTGATCTTGGTGCCAGGACCAGAGCGTCCAGATTCTCATTGCAGAGAGCTCTTTACTCAGCTCCTCCCTCCTGGGAACCACCATCCTCACAGTTGGGAAGTCAAGTCTAATGCCTCAGAATACATAAACCTGAGAGGAAGCTGGTATCAGCCATTCACACCTTAGTCTGAATTCACTTCCTGGTGAGGGCTGAGATCTGAAGGAGTGAGAGATCTATGGGCAAGTGGAAGAGCGAAATGGTCCAGCTCCTGGCAGTGGGACCCAGAGCAGTGGCTCCAGAGCCACCCTTCCCAGCTGTCTACTGCCCTATCCCTGTACAAGTGACAGTCCGGGTTGATTTCAGGAGAGGCTCGGGGTGGTGACCAGTACCTTCATAGTCCAGCAGGGAGTGACCATGCCGCTGGTCATATGCAAGTCCTCGCTACTGCAGTGGATGTCCTG
This sequence comes from Mungos mungo, assembly GCA_004023785.1. Lineage (NCBI taxonomy): Eukaryota > Metazoa > Chordata > Mammalia > Carnivora > Herpestidae > Mungos > Mungos mungo. Next base: position 34,129 of record PISW01011437.1, read on the forward strand.
GGCGACTGTCTTCCCTCCCCTCATCTCAGGAGCAACCTGTGCTGTCACCAGAGCCCCATTGTTGTCGCCAAACGGCTTGGCACCCAGCTCTTGCTCTCCCTCATCAGCAGCCTTGGACAGGTGTTGCTCTCTGAGCCTCCATTTCCTGCTCTGTGAAATGGGCTAGTGGTCCCATCCCAGTGGCTTTGAAAAGTCACTGGGTGAATGAACCTCGGGGACGCCCAGCACAGCCGAGGCATGAATGAATGAAGCCCCATCCGTGCCATGTCCCCAGTTCTCCCACCAGCCTGCGGGGAACCCAGCACCTGGGGTGCGGGGGGGATGCCTCGTGCCCTTTAATCCGTGGGCTGCACTGGTAACAGCGGGGCAGGGGCTGCTGACTGCCTGGTGATAAAAAGCGCTGGAGGGAGAGGAAGTTTCTCTTCCGGCTGGAGGTTTCCCCAGTTCTGCCGAGTCCCCTAGCTGTCCCCACCCCCCGCCCCCCCCCAGCGGCTTCCCACCTGCCTCTTCTAGCGGGCGGACCAGGTCCTCAGCTGCTGGCCCAGCCAGCAGGGCGGCTGCAGCCTTAATCAGCCATCGCTCCGCTTTCCTTGGAAGGAGAGATTGCAGGTGGCAACTCGTAATTTCCCAGGCTTCTCCCTTTCATTAATTTCTCTCCGCAAAATGGAGGCTTTCTGCTGAGCCGGGGAATTGGCAGCGGCGCTCTCAGCTCTAGGGAGGGGGGCGGCCATGGGGGCCGTGGGGGCCGCGGCAGCCACTCTGCTCGCCCCGTTTGCCATGCCCCCTCCCAGAGGCCAGAGGTCTCGTCTACGCTCAAATTGGCTTGCCGAGGCACACTAGGTCTGGAAAATTGCTTGGTTCGTCCCGCACTTGCTGCTCCGTCCCTGGTGGTGAGGGGAGGTGGGGCTGGGCGTCAGCCTTCAGTGGACAACGAAGCGGGCAGAAGTCTCTGAGACCCCCGGGGCACCCCCGTCTCCGTGGCTGATTCCTGATGGAATGAGCGTGGGATGCCAGTGCCCTAAGCATCCCTCCGAGGGGTTTTCTCCTGCCTTCCAGAGTTGGGTGCCTCGGAAGACCCCACTCCGAAATGGGCAGGATGTCGACGAGGGCCGGACACCGTTCCGGCTTTGGGGTGCTCTCAGCTGTGGGGAGGGACCAGGATGACACCTGGTGAGGGGCCACTCCAGAGGGTATGGAGACCAGAAGATGGAAGCCTGGGGAGGCCAGGGTCTGGAAGCACAGATGCAGGGGCAGGGGGGATGGGAGAGGGATTCCCTGATCCTGGAACAGCATCTGCTAAAGAACTGACATCATCCACACAGACACGGGTGAGCGGTGGTGCAGAGCGAACATGGAGTCACAGGGCAAGCCAGGTGTCTGCCCAGAGCAGGGAGTTTGGTGTCCCCCGGGGACCAGGGGAGCCTCGGTTTGGTGTGCAGTTTAGAGAGGCAACCAGTGTGGAAAGTGTTTGGGAAGGGGCCTAGGAGGGCCAGGAAGAATGCCGGAAGTGGAGTGGCCGAGATGGCTCCAGGTTGCTGGCCCCAGGTTGATGACTGTGCCATTTCTTGGGAAGGAGGGAAGCAGACACAGGGAGAGGAGCAGTTTTTTGGTGGGGAGGAAGGATGTGGTCCTTACTAAAAGGAAGGAATCAATCACCAGCTAGTATGAATTAGGGAATTGGACCAACTCATTAATTTTCACCTACAGCCTTAGGGTCCAGGAGACAGCCCTGGAGGAGCAGGGCTGACATTTGCCCTGGTTGGTTCACTGCTTGTGGGACTGCATTGGGGCGGGGGGGGGGGGGAGACCCAGAGAATGTACAATTCAGATCCTGCTGTCCCTCCCCATTGAGTAACCGAGGAGAGGGGTCGCTGTGTGCCCAGAGCTCCCCACGGATTGCGGCTCTTCTGTGGGTCTCTGAGCCTCTCTGAACCTGTTTCCTGGTTTGCAGGGAACACGAGCCACGGGGACAGACACACCTGGGGCCTGGGGCTGCGGGGAGAACATGGGGCCAGGTAAGCCAGGGCCTTCGTTCCTCGGCCTGGAAGAGGGTGCGGTGCCCGGCCCTGCTGTAGGGTGTGGCTGTCAGCTTTCCTGGGGGAGACGGACAGGTTGTTCGTATCCCCCCCGAAGGCCACCCTGAGGCGGGGGATTGCCCCGATGGAAGTCGAGAGCCTCGATGTGGAGGAAGTGGACACTGGGCAGCCCAAACCTGCTGCCGCTCCCCACCTCTGACCCCCTGTGCGCGTTTCCCCAGCTGCAGACCGAGGTCATTCGGCCCACTTCGCAGGATTGCTGTGACTCCAGAGTAGGCTGCCTGGGGGGCTGCAGCGGGCCTGAAGCTGTGGTGTGCTGATGGCAGGAGATACGGATTAACTCACAGGCTTGCTGTGAAGACGGGGAGTCTCAGAGGGGTGCGCGCGCAACAGGCTTTGTGAGCCAGCGGGGTGGTGAGTTGGGAGGGCTCTCCTGTGTGGGACAGGGCAGGTAGGCACCCAGGGACCGGGGTGAGATGTGGGACTCCTCTCCCCAAGCCCAGGGCGCCCCGCTCCTGCCAGGCTCCAGACACAGCCATCCCGCACCCACCTGGAAGCCTGGTCCCGCCTGCACCCGCCCAGCCTCTTCACTTTCCCACCGTCACCGCTGTGCTGGGCCCTACCTGCCTCTCCCCCAGTCTGCAGGCTGGCTACACACTATCTGGGCAGGAATCTAGCGTAGCTTTGATCTTTTCGAGGGAGGACTGGGCAGCTGAGGCCGGGCGGGAGCTGGCTGTATATTTTCTTCTGTAATGGGGTCTTAAGTAGACAGCCCAGATGGGGATCTTGGGCGGGAGGGGGTGGGTGCAGCCTGCTTTGTATCAGCCTGAAATATGGCCCCGTCTCTGCCAGACCTCAAAGGACACTACCTTGGGGTTGGCTGGGAACCAGCTTTGATGTTCTTGCAGCAGGGGGACCAGGCAGATCCTCCCTGGCACAGATCTTCCCTGGAATGTGGCCCTGCCAGGCCCCTGGGGGAGAGTAGCCCCCTCCCCCCTTCCCCTATTCTTTTTCCCCTTCCCTCGCCCTGTTCCCCTCTTCCCTCTCCTCCCCCCCCTTTCCCTTCCGCCCTCATATTTCCCTCCCTCCATTCCCCTCCTCTTCCTCCTCCTCCCTTTACTTCCCGTCCACACACCCCCTCAAGCATCCCTGAGGGATCCCCTCTGTGAATGTGTGGACAGGGCACAGAGAACCCAGGACGCTGATTGTGGGGAGGAAGTGATTGAAGGCGGGCACTGGGGCCAGATGCCCCGGGATGGGATCCCAGTTTTGTGCTCATCAGGCAAGCTGCTTAAATTCTGTGTGTAGCCAAGCCCTCGTCTGGAGAATGGGGACAGAGTAATAGCTGCCTAAGGCGTTGTTGGGGAGGTTAAATGAGTGAATACTGCAGAGTGCTTGGATTTGTGCCCTTCCCCGAGCAGACGGTGTTGGCCGGGATTAGGTGTTTCTGTGTGACCAAGAGTGAGTGGCTGGACCCCTCTGGGCCTCAGTTCCCTCCTGGGTACAATCGTATGAATCACCCTCCAGTTCACAGGGCAGATGGTGAGGATAAATAAGGATCGCATGTTACAGGACTCGGCACATGTGGCTTCCAGGAGTCATTCACCCCTGCCCTCCCGTGTGCGGGGCTCGACACGGAGGGGAAGCCCACAGGGGGAAGGCCACCCAGGTGAGCAGAGCGCCCGGCGAAGAAGTCAGCCCAGGACTGCAGGGTGAGGCGCGCTGGGCACACCAGGGTTTGAGTATGGAGGGCCCGTGTCCGGGTGAGCCTGCTTGGGGCAGGGCGTGGGCAAGGCCACTTCCCTTCCTGTTTCCTTTCCTTGTCCGCCCGCCCCTCCCCACCAGGGCATGAGACACCCAGGAAGTCCACCAGTCAAAGGCCGGGGAGCAGAGGGCCTGCCTGGCGCTTGCCTCTCACCGGCCGGTGACCTCGGCAGGGCGGCTCCTCTGGCCTTGGTTTCTTTGTCTGTAAAAGGGGGGGTTGTCACTGACTGGTGGCATGGTGGCAGCTCTTTGAGGATGGAGAGGGTTCACCTGAGACCACCCGTGCCACCTCAAATCCTGCCCCAGATGGAGGCACAAGTGATGACGCTGGGCCGCAAGGGTGGTGTCCCCTCGATTCCCCCCCTCCCCTCCGCCCCGTCAGCTGTCCGTGACCAGGACTGACAGAGAAGGCTGCGCGCTGTCCGGACCCTCCCTCCAGAGACCTTCGGCTTTGTCCCGCAGCTGCCCCTCCTCTGCCCCTGCCCTTGCCCCTTCCGAAGACCCTGACTGTGGCTGACTGTGGTCTCCACCAGCCTCAGCTCCAATCCGCACTCTGCTGTGGGAGCCCCAGCCTCAGTTTCTCCACCTGGAAAATGGGGCTCATGACACCTCATAGTGTTGTTATCATTGGCACCAAGGCAGCTGCTCCATAATGGGTACCCCCCCCAAGTTCCCCAAGGATGGCTCTTTTTCCTCCATACCCTCAGCTGCCCCTCCGATGCCGGCTCCAAGGTCAAGGCCAGGGCCATGCTAGGTCCACTGCAGGGACCTCCAGGAACCCTGGCAGGTCCTCTGTAGGGGCACTTCCTCCAGCGGCTCAGGGTGAGGGACTTGAGACCATCCGGCTGCAGTTGGGGAGCCCTGGACTTGGACTTTGGGCCTTGCCCACACCAGCGCATGTGGCCACCCAGCAGAGGGGCTCTGTGCCCTGGAAAGTTCTTCTTGGACTAGAACTGGAGTCAGCTCAGAACACCGGCCCATCTGCTCGGAACCGCTGGTGAAAAGAGAGGGTCCCCCCCCCCATGACAGTCTTCAGAGAGCCCAGCCCCGTGCCGGTGCCCGCCCCCTCCGCCCCTGCAGCATCAGTTCTCCTGTTCCCCCACCCCCACCCCACCCCTGCGCCCTTGGGATGAAGGGAAGAGGCTGCACCACGGTTCACCCTGGCCCGCTGGGCACTTTTACACCTTCGGAGACCCCACCCTGCACCTGGGCGCGTACTGACCCCCACCGCACAGGGGGCTTCTGCTCGGGGGCCAGGACAGCTGTCGTAGCCCCCCTGCCCACCCCGCAGTGGTGCTCACAGCTCCCATCGGCTCCCCTGCCACCGCCTGGGGACCCGCACCGGGTCCATCTGTCCCTCTCTCTGCCTGGGGATGGCGCGGAGAAGTGCTTTCTTGAACCTGTTGAGGAAGGAGTGACCTGCAGAGAAGCCCGTCCACCCCCGCCACCCCAACGCGAGATCAGAGCATGCTCGCTCCTGCTCAGCCACCTCCAGGGGCTCCCCAGTGCTCTTAGGACACATGGTCCAGGCTTCTGAGTTTGCAAGTGTCCCCCACATCCACGCCTCCCCCAGCCTCACCCCGGGCCCCCGCAGCCCTCCGTGCCCTGCCTTGGAGCCTTCTTCTGGGGGAGCCCTCTGTCACCACCTCACTGGGACAGCTGCTGCCTCCTTGGAGCTCCCATTTCTCTGTCCCCACCACGGTCCAGCACCTGTCCCCTGGCCTGGCCTTGCTGTGGGTGGGGCCGAGGCTGGCCCAGGGCCTGGTGGGGGTGGGCAGCATAGTGAGTGCTGGAGCGACTACCTGACGGCGACAGAGCATCGTGCTGGTGTGCGGGGGCCAGCGGGCGCGGAGGACGGGCAGGATGGGTCAGGACGGAGGTGGCAGCCTTCTGAGATGCCCCCTCGCCACCATCCCTCTCTTCCATCAGTCAGCGGCTTGCCCGCCTCTTGGGCTCCTGACCCTTGGGTCCGCTTGGGCTCCTGACCCTGAGGTTCCAGCCTGGGAGTCCTGAGACCCCCAGGTCCTACCCTGCCCCTGAGTGTCCACCGCGTGACCTGGAGCAAGCCCCGCTCTCTCTCTGGGCATCAGTTTCCCCCCTTGTGGGACAAGTGGCTTGGAGTCCATCAGAGGTGGCAGACCGAGGGCCTAGACGCCAATCAGGGTATTCTCTATTTGGCCCGGGTGCTGTTTTCCCCTTTCCTTTCTTTTCTTTCCTCACTGGAGCCGGTATTGAAAAGGGGAAGCTTTCCCGAAAACCTCAGATTCCCAGCTTCTCCGGATAAGTATGCTGGCCCTGCCCGAGCCTCCCACCCGTGGGCTCCAGGCGGCTGGGTGGTCCTCGCTCCTGGCCACCTGCCCAGTCGCTGACCAGAGGCCCCTTCTGCCCCGACACTCTCTCCGTGGAGGGAAAGGTTTCAGAACCTGACCGGAGATAACGCTCTCTGACTGCACCCCCCACCCCCAATATTCCAGGCCGTCTGCCTCGTTTTAAAATTCCTTCAGCAGCCCCAGGCCCAGCCGCTTCTCCCAACGAAGGAATGAGAGAGGGGAGGCCGCACGCACGTGACCGCGCTCTGCGGCTCGGAAGGCTTTGATGTTGCGGGAGATTCCAGACCGCCCTCCTGCCCCTCCCCCCTCCGGGCCCTCCCCTCCCCTCCCCC